>JAXGGA010016774.1:0-25908 GCA_038373865.1 Uloborus plumipes | reverse complement strand
ATTTAGTTTTTGATTTATTTATTGTTTGATTATTATCATTAGATGATGAATATTGTCGAAAAATATGTTTTAGTGCACATTATTATTTAACTCTGGTAGTAACGAAAAAAAATCTTGTTTCTGCTCTACACTTTTGAAATAAGTCCCTGGTTATTGAGAGAAAGTATGGCATTTGGTCATTGACGCTGGGTTAGCTCTATATTTCATAAAATACAAAAAATGTTTACTGTACTGCATATAATTTCACTGGTTGTATAAAGTTTCCTATGCATTGGTGCACTCTATATATTGAGCAGGAACAATTTTTACAGTATTTGCCCCTCATTTATAACATTTCTGCGGCTTATCCTCAGTGCCCGTGACACCCCATTCTGAGGATAATCGAGTTTACTGAACATACACTGCTCGACATTGAAAATGCAACACCAAGAAGGAGTAGTCAGAAATTCATGCAAATTTTACCGTAGATGCATTTCACCGAGTTATGCAAATGATATGAAATGCACAGCTCTCCGACGCACGTGAAGTAAGACATAAGAGAATGAAGTTGAAAAGTGGGCTATGTTCATGTTGGTTTTTCTGCCAGACTAATTATCGGTGAAATTTGGTTTTTGTCTCGAAGGATACGTGTGATAGGAGGAAATGCCACGCCGTCCTCAACGAAGAAACTTCCAGCATATAGACGACTTTACAAGGGGTATGGTGATCGGACTGAGAAGGGGAGGTTGAGTCCATACGTCAAATTGCAGCTGATACCCACATGGATTGTAAGCACTGTGCATCGGCTGTGTCGGAGTTGGTTGGAAAGAGGAAATGTAGCCACATGGAGGGGTGCAGGTGCAGCCAGAGTGACGTCAGACCGCTTGGATCGACGGATTCACCGACAAGCTGTGGCGGACCCGCAAGTCACTTGTACGTCGATTCTGCAGCACGTGCAAGGTACCCTGGATGTTCCTGTGTCGACCAGAACCATTTCCCGTCGACTGGTTGCACGTGGCCTGCAATCACGGCGCCCGCTAAGAAGACTGCCATTGACCTCACAGCACAGACTCCAATGTTTGGAATGGTGCGGGACCAGAGCGACGTGGATGGCAGAATGGCAAACCGTAGTGTTCTCAGATGAATTCCGCTTCTGTTTGTCCAGCGATAGTCACTGCATACGTGTGTGGCGTCGACGTGGAGAAAGATCGAATCCGGCAGTAACTGTGGAACGCCCCACAGCGCGACAACGTGGCATAATGGTTTGGGGCGCTATTGCATACAATTCCGTATCACCTCTAGTTCGTATTCGGGGCACTATGACGGCCCAACGATATGTAGATAATGTACTGCGGCCGGTGGCAATCCCCTACCTTCAGGGTCTGCCAAATGCAATTTTTCAACAGGATAACGCCCGGCCTCACAGTGCTCGAATCAGCCAACATGCTCTACGAGCTGTACAGATGCTTTCCTGGCCACCATACTCTCCTGACTTGTCACCAATCGAACATGTGTGGGACGTGATTGGACGCCGTTTGCAGAACCTGTCACTGCCTCGTTCAGAGGACGAACTGTGGCAAATGGTTGAAAGGAAATGGAGTGCCATCCCTCAGGACACCATCCGCAGGCTTATTGACTCCATGCCGAGACGTGTTTCTTTGTGCATCGCTGTCCGCAGTGGTCCTACTTCTTACTGAGCCGACGCCGTCCTCGCTCTAAATTTTGCTTATTTATTTTGAAATAAATATCACTTATTGTTCCATGCTGTCTCTGTCTTCTTACCAAATTTCATCAATTTCTGACCACTCCTTCTTGGTGTTGCATTTTCAATGTCGAGCAGTGTATATTTTTGTTACTGATGATATACTTGGTATAATCATGTATCCTTTCCTTGTCCAAAAATATTTTTTTTTACTTGTTATTTTAATAGTGCTAATAAGAACACAGTTCTGTTCAAGCAAATCTACTTTGAGTTTCACTAGTTGTTTTTAAAATTTGGTTGCTTGTATGCTAAATTCATATTAACAGTTAAAGAAAACAACACCAATTATGCACACTGACCTTGAGTTTGAATTTTAGTTCCTTTACTAATTTTAATTATTTCCCCAAGTTAAATGAATTTTCATTTTGTTCCCTTTCTAGTTGGAGGATTTACCTTTTGCCCGAGAGAAGATCAAAATGCTTCAAGCAAGAGCAGAAGATTTGGAAGCTTTAATGAATGAGAAAACGAAAGTAGAAAGGTACAGAAATATTCTTGACGTTTTCTTTGTTCAATACGTACTACTTTTGCGAAGCAAAAAAATATATTTTTGTACATTTTAAACTAGGAAACTATGCTGCGAAAATGAAGAAATCCGAAGCACGTACGAGAAAGAGGCGAAAGTGAACAGGAGGCTATCTATGGAAAATGAAGAGCTTCAGTGGAGATTGCGGCAAGCTGAGCAATCCTTGCTAGCAGGATCCTTTCCCGGAAGTACGCATTTATTACATGCATTATTGATATTAATTGAATATACTATACTGCAGTAAAAAGCATCAGGTAGAACTTATAACAATACTCTAATAAGTATTGGTAGCTTCAGTAGGGACAGCCACAAGTTGAACAATCTCTGATAGCAGAATTATTTTCTGAATCTGCTTGATTGTAATCTTCCGGATTGACTATCTTGTGCTGTTATATTTGGTAAATCAGGCTAAACACGAAGTGTCTCTAGGGGGTAGTAGGGGAACCAGCTCAAAGTTGGGTCCAAATTACCTAGGCGATATCAGATGTTAAAAATTTGAACAACATGAATGCTTTGGCCAGAATTCAAACCTTAGCCTTCAGGGCAAGAGCTTTCCTCTCCACTGACTATGCTACTGGGTAGCTCCAGAATGTGCACATCATTTACTTTAGTCATTATCATTTCAACAATTACTTGTCTTTCAATTATTTAACTATTTAGGGTCAATTTGAATCATAAATTTTCTTTAACTGTCTCAAAAATATATTGTTACTATTGGAATCAAACTGACAAAGAACTTAAAGTATTGAGGGGTGCCTAACTAGGTGACATGCACTCCTCGCTCAAACACTTGAAACTTCAAAATTACCTTTGTTGATTGCATCCACATTTTTGATACTATAACTATATTTTCATAGTTTTTGGTTTCACTTAATTCTTAAAGGAAATTTTTAATGCGATGATTATTTTAAATTTCAGCTACATTATTAATAACATTTTTAAACTTTTTAAATTTAGTTGATGAAACAAAGGAAGAAACGGATGACCCATCACCGCCATCTTCTAAGTCCCCGGCACCACCCATCTTATCTAAATCGGTATTTTTCACCTATGTTGATAAAGATGAATCTTTGGGCATCTCGCCTAGAACACCATACAAAAGACTCACTCCAGGATTTTCATCCAATTACAAAACTTCACCTGGTAAAGCATCCAAATCTTACTTAGCACCTAGCCCCAGAAAGCCAAAGAGCCACTCCGAACCACCCATGCCACCTAACTTTACTAGTACACCTAGAAAAATGTCGAAACAAGCGTCGCCCAAAAGCAACAAAAAGCGACAGAAATCCGGAAGCGAAAGCTGCCAACATCCCGAAGAGCACGAGATGATCCTGTCGGTGACAGAAAGCATGACTTCTTCCGTCAGCAGTGAGAATTCGATTCCGGAACATAAAACACTCCTAGAAGAGCACAAGGAACAAATAATGGCGTCCCTCGAAATCATCCGAGAGCAACGAAGCACCCACGAGGTACAAATGTCGCAGAGTATGGTAGAACAGCAGGTCAGTCGGCCATCCAATTTCGAAACGGACATGTCTCGCTCGGCCGAATTCGCCGATCCGAAAGCGTTCTACCACATGACGTTCCCCGTCATGAAAGAGCCCGGGACAGACACGGACAGCAGCAAAGTTTCCAGTTGCAACTCTTCCAAAGAAATCACGCCCGTGACAATGCATTCCATTGCCGAAAGTAGTCTGAACTGTAACCACGAAGAGAACACGGAACAGAATGCCGTCAAAATAAATGTTTCGACGGCAGAAATCTCGACTCCTGTGAATGTAGACGGCAAAGCAGAAAACCAGCCAACTCAAACAACGTCTGCACACTCAACGGAGAGTTTACAAAATTCAGAGGCAAATGCTTGTGATACTGCTGATCATTGGAGAACTATTTAAGGACACTCTAGTGAATATGTTTCTCTGTTGATATTGAATGAGCTTTGTTTAATTTAAAGATATATATTATACATGTACAATGATTAGTGGTAAGTCAAAAATGTTTTAGTACGTTCAAAACGTTTTTTTCAATTTCATTATTTTTAAAATTTTAAAGTTTTATTCAAACAAACGAAAAGTTACATTTTTTTCTCTTATTCCTTGATTGTCAATTTTAATTTATTTTAGACTTTTATATGTTCATGGAGTTAAAATTTTAATTAAATTCCTACTTAATCATAATGAAAATGCATAGTCTCTAATCATTACTAGAAATAAATAAAATATTAGAATAATAAATACATGATGAAAACTTAATTACATTTTGGAATTTTTCGTAGCTTTTGAACATTGTAATTTTAAATTTATATTTTGATTTCAATACCTAGAGACTACTTATGAACAAATCTTCTACAGCTAAAACGTTAATAAAAAATATTTGCATTACCGGTGAAAACAGACCATAGCTTCATTGTTACATCATGAGTGTTTTTTACAAAAAATATATATGTATATATAGTCTGTTCTAAGTGGAAAAATATAATCTTCAGAATATATAAACTGTTATTCCTTGAAGTGATGAATTATTTAGAGCTAGTTCGGAAAACTCTGTGTTTGTACAGTCAAATTGCGTAACTGAATGAATCTAGTCAACATAAATTTGAGCTAACTTTTGGTAGCTGTATTTTATTTAATTTAATGACAACAAAATGTAAAATTGATCTTGTAAGTTCTGAGATAAAGAATTTATAGTTTTCTTGATTTGAAATGATCTGTTCAAAATATGTAGATAAAAATAATTTGCTTTCAAGAAAAAATTTAACTCTACTCACATTCCAATGATTCGTCCAATATTTTACAAGATGGACAGAAAGAAGTTTCACGATGTGTGCTGTGTGAATGTACCTAAAACGAGTACATTTAAAAGCAAGAGTCTTAAATACTTAATACTTCAGTAAACATTGAATTTTCTTGCTTTTATAGCTCACCTCACTGCCGAAATATTTATAAGTAGTTGCAAAAGCGGCTGCCATTGTGTTCACATGTGGCAATAACTTATTATGCATAACTTTGTTTTTATTGTAAGTGCTTGCTTTACATGTTTAGCTAGTTAATGTTCAATGTATTTATTGAAATGTCAAAATTTATTGCATCTGTTCCATTTCATTCCTTCCTTCAAAGAGAAAACTGCACACGAAAATTTACACATGAATGCACACATTGAAGCATGTAAATAATATATTACAGAAAAGATGAAAGAGTATGTTGAGGCTTGTTGTCAATTGTAAAAAAAGCTTGTGAATAAAGAGATTATGTGAAAAAGTTGTGTTTGCAAAAGTATCTCAAGCTAAAACCTAAAAAAAATACAGTAAAATCCTGTTACAAAAACTTTAAGGGATTACAAACTTTTTTCGTTCTAGCTGGAATTTTGTTGTAATTGAAATACAAGGGAGACTGAAAATTTATTTAGCTGAAAAGGGATATTTTATTGCATTGGTATTCATTGTAATGGAATTTCACTGTAGTTGGGAAATAGGGGCCCAATCGGTAAGGCATTGGACTCGTGACCGGAGGGTCTTGGATTCGATCCCAGCCGATCAAAGATCCACCATCGTCACTGGTGGCTGGGCGCCCCAAAACAGAATACTACTAGATGTTCTGCAACGTAAAATCATTTGACCAAAATTGTTCTGCAAGAAATTTTTAGCACTGTACAGTACACGTTGAAACATGACCGTTTTCAAAAACAATGATCCTGAAATCAAAACGCTTTCGTACAGGACTATGAAAGGAGTATTTGTTCAGTACTCAGTCTTACCGCAGAACAAAGTTTGAAATTAAAATTCCAGGCACTCATTCTAGACAGGAAATATAAAACCCTTCACTTTATCTGTTCCTCTAAATATCAAGGAGCTCTGATTACTTTGACACTGCATTAGAAGCAATGTTTTCACTCAGAATAACAGCACATGGCCAATAATGAGACAAAGTCTCGGACGCAGAATGCTAAAGGGGCATAAAACAGGTGTAGTCAAACATAATTTTCTGAAAATATCTTTTCACTAAATATGTAATTTTGTGCAAATTCTGCAGATTTTGTCCAGCTTGAAGTAAATTTAAAGTTCCTGCAAAATGTCACAAAAAAGGACTTTTTGATTTTGTGCCTAATAAGCATAATTTGCAGGGTTTTTTTTTTTTTTTTTTAATTTGAAGAAATCTGCAGAAATTGTTCTGAATTTCAGCAAAATTGTGTTTTTAGTTAGAAAACTGCCTTTTCTGCAGAAATTTTCCCTCACATTTGAACAGAATTGTTCTGCAGTTCAGATATCTGTTCTGCGACGTACGTTACAAATTTCGCAGTATTCTGCTCTGGGGGCTGGACGATGTTAAATAAGGGTCGTGGTCAAAGTCCTCCAAGTGAATCAATACCTCTGGGGGTACTGGACCAGGGATTTGCTCTGTCCTTGGCCTGGATCAAAAGAACAGAGCACTCTTCACGGCCCTTATCCTGGTTAAAACCCATTACTGCTCAGTGATCTGTTTATAGATCACCTCTTTTCAGACTCCTCACTGAAAACTATCTCTTTTGATCATATCTTATTCTTATTGGCTGGTTTCCTATTAAACTAATTTCCAATAAGAAACCAGCTAATAAGAAAAAAAATGATAAAAAAAGTATAGTTTTCAGTGAGCTGTCTGATAAGAGGTGATCTATAAATAGATCACTGGGTGGTAACGGGTTAAGCCACGAGTTGTGGTAGTAGGTACGGGGAACCCCTGGAATGTGAAGTGTAGTTACAAATGAAGTTATTTTGCTTTGCATGAAATTAAATCAACTTAAATAAATACTTGGCTTTTGAAATTGTAAAAATATTTAATATAAAACATTTGAAAATACAAAATCCATGAATTTATTTAAAAATGAATACATGAAACAATTTCAAATAAATATGAAACTATACTTTCAAAAATGACTAGCAAATATCTTAATACAAATTGATCCCTACGCAAATAAAGGAAAATCCACCATATATTTGTATCATAAATCAGAAAATTACAAACATTCAACACAAAGTCATCTTTTTCCTTACAACAGAACAAAGCTTTAGTGCAAAGTAATTAACACAAAGCAGAGATTGACAAGTATATTCGTTTAGCGATTTTCACAAACACTATAACACAGCTTTATTACAATATTTTAGAGAGTATAAAAGCTGAAAGCACTTGAAAACCAAATATTAAGTTCATCAATGATGAATTGAACTTGATCGATGCAATATGCTACACATAGATGAATGCCAATTTAGTACAATTTTTTTTTCGGTGAATGAGTCTACATATTTCGCTGCAGCATGATAGATGTAATACGATAATTACAGTATTTAAAACTTTTCAGTATTAAAATAAAACTAAAATTACAAATGTGCTGCTTTTTTTTACAGGCTCAGTGATATTTTTCAAATTAAATATAAGAAAGGGGTACATAAACATGCTCTTTCAACTTCATTAACTATTTCAGATGACATACATTTTATTTTAAGTGTAAGCTTTGAGTAAAATTATTGTCTGAGACATAAAATATCTATAATGTGGAATTTTTTTCTCAGCAGTTTGTTGCATAGTAAAATCTACACAAACAGACAAGGCCGTATCCAGAAAAAAATTTCGGGAGGGGCCCAGTTTCGCACATTGCCCAAACACACATACATTTTTGTGTGTGCTATGAGTCTAATTTCTAGCTGACACCCCCCCCCCCCCACGATGTTTGATGTGTGTGTGTGTGTTTTTTCATTTCTTTATTCTTATTATTTTCTTGAACTGACCTTTATTGGAGATAGAGAGATATGCAATGAGAACTTTTTTAAGTGGGGTAGAATATCCGTAATTTTAGGGGGTCCGGGGGTTCCTCCCCCGGGTAAATTTTTGAAAAAAAGTTTTAAAATTCTGCATTTTGAGCCTTATATGGGGCAATTGGGACTTCAAAAACATGTTGGAAAAGTAGGCAAACAACAATCTCATAAATTTTCTGCATTCTTTTGCAAATTAAGATTAATCAAAGCATAAAAAAATGTTTAGTTTAACAAACGATTAACATTAATCGGCAGGGAGGGAGAATGAGGGAGGAGAAAAGATAACATATCACTTGCTTACATCGGTTTTCAATATAGTTATTGCATTGTAGTTTTTGATCAGTTGCCCAATTCACCGACAGACGCAGCACTTAATAATATAAAATGACCAACGTATAAAACGCATAAAATCCTTTAAAAGAAATAGTGTAGAGATTTAAAAAATAATTAACGAGAGAGTAACATTCTGGCCATTTAGTTAATTCATAGTTTAATTATTTGATAAGAAATAGGATTGAAGCACTTTTGAAAGAGTTTCAAAAAGGTATTTACGTAAAATTCCGAAAATACCCGACCCGCTTTTCAAACAATCGTTACATTTCAGGGGTTATAATCGAGATTTTTTGTTGTTTTAAATCACAAAAGATCGTATAAGAAAGATTTTAATATGTCAAAGAATAAAAACATGACACGACTTTTCATCGTAAAAATTGAATGGTGGCCATCTCTCATAAATAATGAAGATTTTTAGCAGATTGCAACAAATTGTAATCAAGATGACTGCAAGTAATGTGAAATTGACTCTTGTTTGGAAACTTGCGTTCAGAAGTACGCAAGCATTTGCGATTCAGTTAGAATTCAATGAAGTTTTGCAACGATGATCTGTTGCGTTATGCCAACGCTAATTTCTAATTTTTCTCGACGCGAAACTCTAGGATACATATTGAAATGTCTGATAAGAGAGCGAAAGATCAACCACAGCCAGGAGTCTTTTACTTCAGACACAGTGCTAGAGCGATAAAGTGAATGGCTATCACGTGATGCGAACGAAATGCTGCGGCGTGACTTGAGGATAAACGTTTGGATGAATGGAGAAACTAGGTTACGTCTACTGCGCGCGTGTAATGGGAACTTCCGAAATGAAATCTGCGAAATAAGGGGGTGGGGGATGGGTTATATTCGGATTTTGAAAAAAATTCTCTTTCGACGAAAAAGGGGTGGGGTTATATTCGATTGGAGGGGGTTTACTAAAAGGTATTATAATGATTTTCAAAGACTCTAGAACAGTTAAAATTCTTTAAAGCATTTCATTTGCACTTTCCAGTCTCTGACGTTTTAATAGTTGTGATTGGACAGTCTTACGAAATTGTTAAAACTTTGAAAGACACATCTTTTAAAGATTAAAAATAGATATTAAAAAATACTTATAACAACAATTTCTTTTACAATCACTAGTACTGCAGAAAACGAAAAAGAATACAGGTAGGGTAATATTTTTTCTCGTGCTTAACATATTAATAAAGGAATCAATTACAAAGTAACTTCTAAAATACTGAATTAGGTATTTAATGAATAGTCAGAAATGAAACATGTGAGTCACAAAAAATTATTTTTGAAAATATGCTACAAAAAATGCTGGAATATGATTTTTGCATTACGCAGAGTATTTTTTTTAATCAAGGAGCTGAGTTTTGCGCAACTTGATGCCCACTTCCTCCATTTGTGTTTGAAACTTTAAAATTCAAGGTTTACAGCTACATTTAACAAAGTTTTCAAGGTTTTTAAGCATTTGTAAATGGAATTTTTTTAAAGTAACTTTTGTCTAAGATTGGTGAGCGTCCAACAAAGCAGAGGGTCTGTGAACGTATTCGTTTTTGTGTGGTCTTGTTGATTGAAGACATGTTTAGCTATTAAAATCCCTCGAGGATTACAAATGCTAATAAATGTGGACCAACAAAGTACCCCCTTAATTGAATCAGGGAGCTGAGAAGCAATTTCAGCCTAGTCGGAAACTAGGAGCTCGGCGATTAGGGGGTAAGAATCTGATTGGTGTAAGTTTTATAAGTTTTATGGGGGAAAGGGGGGTTCAGATCAAACTGACAAGTAGCTTGCCTTGAGCTTGAACTGATTCGGGATAGAGAGCTGGAAATGCTAGAGTCTTGTTTTCAAGTTTGTTTTGCAGCTAATGAGAATTTGAATTGTGTTTTTTTTTTTCGTACTTCTTCAAATTTTCACTAATTTAATAGAAAAAAGGAAAAAAAGAAACTTTTTTTTGTTTGACATTATAAAACATTTCGGGTTTCGGGGGGGGGGGGGGGGGGCTCGGGCCCGTTGGGCCCCCCTCTGGATACGGCCTTGCAAACAGAACAAAAATAGTTTTAAAAAAACTGATTAAAGGAACGATTCTCCCAGTTCTTAAATAAGGATATGTTTAAAATATTAGAGACAATACTGATAAACACTTACCAATAGGAAAGTACATAGAAGGAGAATGGTGGGGGGCATAAAATTATCATCTGTCAAGACTTAATAGCAGCAACTATCTTCTAAAATGCGGACACCTCACTGTTTTTGGTCTACAACTGTCTTATGTACTCGTCAATATAAGCAGACCTAACATAAAACGTAAAATTGTCTGCAAATTCAAATAGTTTCTCAAGAATTTTTCGCAAAAAATGCAAGGTTATATGCGAGTGGAGTATCACAATGGAACACCAGCATGTTTTTATTATTGGTATATTTACTTCCATTTAAAAAATAACTGGAGAAACCACAAAATTGGTAAGGAACAATTGCTTGTCGGGGAAGGAATTTGTTAAAAATTATTAAAACTGTCGGCAAATTTTTAAAATTCTGCGAACAGCATTTGCCTGTTAATCTATATCAGTGGATCCCACAGGGGGCGCTAAATTCATGAGGGGCGAAAGGGGGGCGTTGAATAGTTTAAAGATAAGTTAAGGTAAGTTAAAAGTCAGCGAATATTGAAATCAAAAACACATACGAGACCGCTGGTCTAGAGTTCAGGCAAGGAGTCGCAAGTTAAAAGAGACAAATTAAAATTTAGAAGTTTTCTCCTAACACCCCAATTTCACTTTAAGGAAGCATTTCATCACTCAACATCAAGTTCAAGATTTTAAAAATTTTCTTTTTTTTTCGTTTTAATAATAGAGGGTTAGTGTTTTTAATTAAAAAAGAAATAATTTCATAAAACTGCTTTTCTAAAGCACGTTAATGATGTTAATTACATTTGTCTTGTAAAAAAACAAATGGGGAAACAAAAGCTACTTTTAATTTATTGTTTCAAATTAAAATTAAGCATTAATATTTTCAAGCAAATATATATATATATACAATAACTAGATCCATCGTGGGGTTTTTTTTCAAGAGCACCCCCCCCCCCTCCTCTTGGCAATAAGTCTCCGTCAACCGCTAGAAGGGGGCGATGAGCTTTAAAAGGTTGGGAACCACTGATCTATATCATCTAGGTGTGAATATAAGATTATAAACCCCATTCAAAAGTTTCCTACTGATATTCTTGAGCAATTCATTAACAAATATAAAAAGAAATACAAACAAACAAAAAAATTGGATAGAATTAAAAGTTTTCAAAGCCAGATTTGAAAACCAAAAAATTAAACAATGTCTAAATTACAGGGAACGTTAACAACAGTGTGGTAACATTTGAAGAATGCAATATGGAAACCATGGACTGCAGTTTTGTGCTCATCAGCATCGAATACGAAAGTAACGGAGTAGGAGGCAAAAAACCTCTTATTTAGTCCATGGATCGAAATAACAGAGTTGGCGGTGTATTGCATGTTCCTGCCTTAGTCCTTGCCTAGGGAGCGGTTACTCATTGCTTTATATTTGAAGACTGTTTCTTTTTTTTTTTAAATCTCTTTTATGAAGCAGTTTAAACAGTTTTATGACACAATTCAGAAAATATATCAGAGTTTTATGCTTTTTTTGTGAGACTTAAACATTTATAGGAAACTGCATAGTCATTATCTGAAATCATTATGGTTAAAATGCATGTAGCATTAAAAAATAAACTACCATATTGTTTAACTCAAATACTGTCACTTTGATGTCCCGCAGAATCTAAGAGTTCTAAGGAACCACTGTCAAGAAACCTTACTCTACATGTTTGAATTTGTTTTCCAATTAGTTGTCAATTAATGCTACTAAAAATTATTTATGGTATAATTAATGGAAAATATCTATATATGAAAGGAGGAAAGCAATCAAGGCATATTTTGCACATTCAAGGTAAATCAATTAGCTAGTTTATCAATCAATACATGCCCAATGCAACATTAGTTTGAACCTCACTCATAGGTGAAACTGTGTGTAATCATACAAAGCTTTCTTGGATTGGAAACACTGATTTGAAGGAGCAATTGAGTGAATTCTATGCGAAGCATTTGCTCTAATGTTCTTTGATATAAGGAGACAAGTGCTTAATTACAAACCATTTGGAGTGTGAAAATACAAAGCACCAACAAAGACAGGGCAATTTTTTGACAAATCATTCCACAAAAAAGCCCCGCCTTCCACATGTGACAGCTCATATTTCATTAAAAATAATTCATTTAAAAGGTAATGAATAATATCTTTTGCTTGAGATATCACATTTCAGCAATGAGTAGCTAATTTGTGCATTTTCAATATTGCGTTTCCTACTGTTAACGTGTCATGGTTAGTCCTCAGTCATGGGATTGCTGTAGTATTTACATTATTCCAGAATGTAAATAAACGAGATTGTTTTAACCCCGACGGTTCTGGATGTCTTATCACGTTCATTTAACATGTACATAGGTGATTGTGAGTTCATAAAAAAATACCTGAACGTTTTAAAGTGAGGGGGAGTGTTTTTTTTTAAACCAAGGCCCATATTACTTAAGCACACCTAATTTTATAATTATACATACATAATAATTAATATCCTTTCATAAACTAACACATTTCATATATTCAAATAGTTTTTAGTCAAAATGTTGTACATGCGCTTAATTGAATTGTAAATGAGCAATAAAGTTACTTTTGAGCTGGTGATGAGCAATTATCTCCAAAAAAATATTTTAAGGAGAAAGCAAAAGTCTAACAGAATTACTGTTTGTTGTGTGAAAGCATTTATGAAGTAATAAAAGTTGCATTTGTTACATTTTGTTGCATTTCATTTATTTGTCTCCTAACTAAGGGTAATAAACATCAAAAGTTCAAAAGTGAGAAAAATTTGATTCTCATATCGGATGCAAATAAAATAATTTAGTAAGGTAAAAAAACAATTAGAATTTTCATCTTAACATTTCTATTTGATGAATATTATTAATAATTATCGGTATAATCATCAAAAATTCGAAAAGAAAAAAATCCGGAGGTGGGAAGATAAAAGCATATTTAAAAATATTTTATTTCCGGTATTTTCAAACATGAAAATACCGGAAATCCGGTAATTACCGGAGCACAATCACCCCTGCATATAATTCTGGAACTGCAAAACAGGGGGGGGGGGAGGGGGTAATAAAATGTATACTAACCAACGGTTGATTTTTGTGTATAGACTTTAATTTCTCTCTGTATGTAAATAGGTATAAATGCAGAAATGCATACTTCAGAGCAAAAGTTAATAACTATACCATATATTATTTTAAGAGTTCCCAAACTTATTCAAGCCATGGTAAACCTTAAGTATTTGAATTTTCACAAGAGACCCTAAATCATCCAATCATTTGATATCTGTATTTTCCATAACACTTGTGCACTATATTTTTCTAAAGGGAAAATCTCATAAGTGATAAAAATATAATAAGAAAAAACAAAAGACTATTTCCCCAGGGTGCCACAGCACACAGTTTGGGAACCTCTGCATTAATAAGTACCATGTTCTTCAATGAAACATTTATGCCGAAAATTTTGATCACTAGTTGCTTATAATTCTGACAAGAAACTAAATGAAAAAAAAAGGGTAACTACAAATTCATACACAAGTGAGCAGTGAATATATACTTCAGACCTTGTCAAGTTTTTTTTCTTTTCTTTAAATATACTGCAGATAGATCAACAAACCAAAAAGACTTGTGATTATCAGTGACAATAGCATTTAAAAGTTGATTAATGCAAAACAACTTAATGTCAGGCACTTACATTAGGTGAAAAAAATATATACATTCAAAATATAACTAATATGCAAATTATATTTATCAAGATCGAATTCACCGAAAATGCACAGAAGAACAAAAATAATAAATAGATTTTCAAATCAATAGATATCATTTAATTACTGAAAAAACAAAGTTAAATTGCAAACCATAATTTAGAGTTGCTTAATGCAAAGAGAGATTGGTCGATGTTATGCAAAAATCAGTTAATAAACAGAAATTTTAAAAAAGAATTATTCATAGATTGGTAGATATAAACTGACATAATACAGGATACAAAAATGATTTAAGCCTGACCAGGCCCGTCATTTTGAACTTTTTCAGGGGGAGGCAAAGGGCGTGTACTTAATGTAAATGATGCCAAAAATTGGCAAAAACCACGCCCACTTACGTGTAAATACATTGATTTTCCAAATTGCCCCCAAAATGACAGGCCTGAGCTTGATTCTATATTACTATGCCACCTAGTGCGCAAAATGTCAACATACTTCCAAGAAACTAGGCATTGTTGGGGAACTTTAAACTCAATTTACTCAAAACCATTGCTTGGTGGATTGACCCATTTTTGCATAACACCGTCCAATTATAATATAAATACAAATTCCAAAACTCATTTTTTAAAAATGTTTGACAAATAAAGATTTAGACTAAATGATGATTGAGTCATCAAATCATTCTCTTTAAATACTGATGAATATATTATTGTGCAAAAACTTAACAATAATGTGTCAAAAGCGAGATGAACAACTTTAAGAAGCTAAAATAAATAAATATCACAATGTTTCTATTAAAAAATTAAGTTTTAATTTTGACTTTGGGTTTTCTAACCTCTTTAGAATGTTCACCTGAAACTTGTTTCTGATCCTGCTGAATTCCATAATGTCCCTTGGTTTTTCTGCCAGCCAAAATTTGTCAAATTCATAAAATAGATAACCTATAAAACATATGAATGTACTTTTAAAAAACAATTTAATCAAAAACTCAGTGTAATCAAAAACAATACTAGAAATATTAATAGCCTTTCAAACAAAAGTTAGATTTGTGTACAAGAAGTCCTTTTTCTCAAAATTTTATAACAGGACCATTTCGGTTGTTTCCACGATGCAAAGGGGGTTGAGACTTTTTCTTTTTTTTTTGAAAAACAACAAAAACCATGCCTACTTAAAACTTAAAAACATTCATTTTTCAAAGCCAGGGGAGTGATTACCTGCCCCTTCCCTTGGTCTCCTTAACTGACAGGCCAAACATGATTCTAGCTGAGCTGCATTTGGTTTTTCGAAAAATTCCAGAAAGGTACTTATAAAAAATATGTAAAACTGTACATGAATGAAGTTTTATTGATAGGAATGTAAATATCTCCAGTTTTCTCTTCCTTTTGTTAAAACTAAGAAAGGATACATCAACTTCAGCAGCAACATTTTAAAAGTTGAGTTAATTTTTAGCACACTAATAAGTAATTATGAGCTACAGTTGAATTCAAAAAAAAAAATCAAGTATTTCTGAATTAATGAGATTTTGCTTCATAGGGACAAAAACTTTGCTTTTCAATTTTCAGTTATATTTAAGAAGCCTTAAAACAGCTGTTTATTCTTATACTTTTTGTGTGTCTATGTCTATTTGTGTGCATTTACTAAACTAGAACTACATTACTAAAACTAGATACTTTTGTTGACAACAGAAAAAAGTTAATTATAGAGTATAAAATTCAAGCACAGCACACTACCAGAAAAAAAGAAGAAATTGTATTCTCTCAACTAAAGTTCAAATTTTAAGCAAAGGATTCTTTTGCTTTCTATCAAACAATGAAGGTCACTGAGCTCTCTTATGTAACTGACGATACAGCTTGATAGTTCTGATACAGCTTGATAATTCTGCAAGTTTCTGCTGCATTGAGTTTCGGGTCAAACTATTATTATGTGTCTTCAATTTGCCAATGTTGTAGACACAAAAGAAAGAGTACAAACAGATTAAGAGCAGCAATAACATGTACATTTAAAAGGTTAGTCCTAATAAGTACAAAATGCTATTATATAGGATGATATTCTAGTGTTCATGTATTTTTAAACAGATATTAAGGTTTGTACACATTGCAGATATACTTTCTAAAGAAGAATATTGCATAGTAAAAACATTATTGTTTTAAAAAGTACATTATTTATGGAATGCTTACATTTACGAAGGAAAAGATTGTGTAACACTCCTAATGTTTTCTAGAATATTGCCCAAGGTAATGCAGCCAGATCACCATTTAGTTACTCCTATCACCCAGATGAATAGAACTACCAGAGAAAATAGCCTGTTTATATCCAAATAACTTCCATATATTACCATTTGACTTTTACAGGAATCCCTTTCTTGTGGAAAGAATCCAGAATATCTTAAGAAATTCCCTCTGTCAATGTTGTACGTCTTTAGAGACAACACATTATTACTGTTTTACAAAAAAAAAAGAAAGCTTGCCGCTTAAAGACAAAATTCAAGTTATGAAAATTTCTAGTTCACAAAAGAAAATGCTATACTTTCTACGTATTTTATTTATTTACTTCTACCATTTTTTATCCTCAAATTAATTTTTGTTTCTGATTTTTATTTTCTAATGTAAATTTTTTGATTTTCATGCGATTCAATATGTTCATGTAGGTTCTTAGACTTTTTATTGCACATTTTTTTTAAATTTATTTTACACCTGAGTAAGATTGACTGGCTTTTAATCGTTAAGGATTAATCCAGGGTTCAGCCTGTTATAGGGTTTTTTTTAAAGCGAAAGAGCATTCTAAATTGCAAAAATTAAGATAAAATGCTTTCACTTTTTAGCAGAAGCTTTTCACAAAATGTTATTTTTAAAAAAATATTTTACAAAAGAGAAGAAAAGGAAACCTTCCGGAAAAAAGTCGTGACAGGAATTGGACGGTCAGGTTAATTTTGTTTCTGTTATTACTTAGTGGTGTTTCAACCAGATGATTTGTGCAGATTGTAATGAACGAAGACAGAGGGGAAAGGCATGAACAAAGGTTTAGGAACTCAATGCTCACAAGTCTAATACATTTTAGAAATTAGCTTTAAAAAATCTGTTTTAAGCCTTTTTGTTTAAGAAATGTTGGCCTAAATACCAAAAACTGCAAATTTTTACATTTCATTTTCTCTTAGAACTCAGACAATTTACGATTGGATTCATTTTACATCAGAACTTAAAAATATTTATTTCTTCAAGATTGGTATAAACAACTTAAAGTTTAAAAAGTTACATTTCAGCTTTGATAACTGAAAAAAAAAAAAAAAAAAAAATACTCACAGTAGACGAAGTGAAAATCTTGCACAGATGGTACTCCTTTCACTGTGTTATAAAAATGAACTTTAAGAATTTCGTCTTTGAGTAAATGATAAGCCATACTTGTAAGGTTTATTCCAACAATAGCAAATGAATACCTGCAGAAGAAGAATATAATAAATAATATTGGTCATACAAAGTATTTTCGTTACGTTTACTTGGGAGGAAAGCGTGATTTTAACGATACAGCTAAGAGACAATTAGTTTTTAAAAAAGAGTAAAGGAGGGTCTTGTGTCTCATAAATTTTGGCGCAGTTAGCATTCTAAATGGAAACATTCTAATCAGCAGATAGAACAACAGTTACTTTTTTTTTGATCAAGAAATTTTTGTTGCATTAAAACAGCTAGAAAATCTAAAATATTTACATCAATTGACACTCATAGGTAGAAGTCGTAACAGATTCATCAGCAGGTAAAAAAAATCCTCAATGTCAATTCAATAGGAAAGAAAACAATTTTAAAAGTGTTTAAAATCATTTATCAAGTCGAACCAGACATGTGACCCAAATAGAATGAAAAATACTGAAATTACATCACTGTGTGAGCAAATACAAAATTGATATACACTGCTCGACATTGAAAATACAACACCAAGAAGGAGTGGTCAGAAATTGATTTGGTAAGAAGACAGAGACAGCATGGAACAATAAGTGATATTTATTTCAAAATAAATAAGCAAAATTTAGAGCGAGGACGGCGTCGGCTCAGTAAGAAGTAGGACCACCGCGGACAGCGATGCACGAAGAAACACGTCTAGGCATGGAGTCAATAAGCCTGTGGATGATGTCCTGAGGGATGGCACTCCATTCCCTTTCAACCATTTGCCACAGTTCGTCCTCTGAACGAGGCAGTGGCAGGTTCTGCAAACGGCGTCCAATCACGTCCCACACATGTTCGATTGGTGACAATTCAGGAGAGTATGGTGGCCAGGAAAGCCTCTGTACGCCTCGTAGAGCATGTTGGCTGATTCGAGCACTGTGAGGCCGGGCGTTATCCTGTTGAAAAATTGCATTTGGCAGACCCTGAAGGTAGGGGATTGCCACCGGCCGCAGTACATTATTTACATATCGTTGGGCCGTCATAGTGCCCCGAATACGAACTAGAGGTGATTTGGAATTGTATGCAATAGCGCCCCAAACCATTATGCCACGTTGCGTTCCACAGTTACTGCCGGATTCGATCTTTCTCCACGTCGACGCCACACACGTATGAGATGACTATCGCTGGACAAACAGAAGCAGGATTCATCTGAGAACACTACGGTTTGCCATTCTGCCATCCACGTCGCTCTGGTCCGGAACCATTCCAAACGTTGGAGTCTGTGCTGTGAGGTCAATGGCAGTCTTCTTAGCGGGCGCCGTGATTGCAGGCCACGTGCAACCAGTCGACGGGAAATGATTCTGGTCAACACAGGAACATCCAGGGTACCTTGCACGTGCTGCAGAATCGACGTATAAGTGACTTGCGGGTTCGTCACAGCTTGTCGGTGAATCCGTCGATCCAAGCGGTCTGACGTCACTTTGGCTGCACCTGCAGCCCCCAATGTGGCTACATTTCCTCTTTCCAACCATCTCCGACACAGCCGATGCACAGTGCTTGCATCCATGTGGGTATCAGCTGCAATTTGACGTATGGACCAACCTCCCCTTCTCAGTCCGATCACCATACCCCTTGTAAAGTCGTCTATATGCTGGAAGTGTCTTCGTTGAGGACGGCGTGGCATTTCCTCCTATCACACGTATCCTTCGAGACAAAAACCAAATTTCTCCGACAATTAGTCTGGCAGAAAAACCAACATGAACATAGCCCACTTTTCAACTTCATTCTCTTATATCTTACTTCACGTGCGTCGGAGAGCTGCGCATTTCATATCATTTGCGCGTCTACGGTAAAATTTGCATGAATTTCTGACCACTCCTTCTTGGTGTTGCATTTTCAATGTCGAGCAGTGTATAATACTACACTTGCAAATTCAAACCAGGGGCTTTTGGCTCTATATAGCCAACTATTTTAATTGGATGCATAAAATTAATTGATAGATGTTAAATTTAACTTGTGATGACCATTTTTTTGTTCTGCTCTCAGTACTTTGCTATTTCAAAAATACTGAATTCAGTAAAAATACTGAAAAATCACATGTCAGTCGAACTTTAAAAAAAGACCTAGCTCAAAAGATCATGCAGCGTAACCAGGTCCCTCCCTCCCTGCTAACGCTGGGGGAGTCCTCCATTCATCAGCTGCTCCAAAGAGGCACTAATGCAGTCTGTGATATGAGAAGCAGACAATATTGCTGAGCAACCTTTTTAAGTGAGTTTTAAGATGTCTGACTCTTTAATATATCTTTCCCTATGCTCTTCTAAGCAGTTTACGGGGGTGTCTTGGAGTATGTTGACATGTTCATGCATATTATGTAGTGCTAAGCTCCTTGTACTAACCTTACTCCAGATTTGCATAGACCGCCTTGTCCAAATTCAAAACTGGCCTTATAAAAAGTCTTATCATCAGCTCAAAAGTAATAGTCAAAGACCTAGCAACTCTTTGGATTTTGGACTTAGGATTTAATCAGGGCAAGGACATACTTAAGGTGGAATCAAAGGGGCCCAGACCCATTCAAAATACTCTAAAAACTATGTATCGTGAATAAGGATTTTAGTATTTTCAAACTTTGGAAAGTTCTCATAATACTTCATTTGGAAGGCTGCCTCTCGATTTTTGTCGAAACAATTTTATGAAGTACTCAATGCACATTAAGGTCATTCATCACCCATTAATCTATTTTTGAGGTGGATTGGCAGATGATTTTTAAAAACCTTTTTTGTTTCATTTAGTCACCTTATAGCCAGTGGCAGCAGCTAATTTTTCCATTTACTCAATATAATTATAGCACAACAGGGGCTTCCCAGGAAACTATGAGAGTGTAATAATGTAAAAAATTTAAATCAATAACCATTGAAAGAGTATAGTGGAAACATGTTTCTGGGGGCATAAATTATTTGCCCTTGTATCCCCCAGTAACAAAATATGACATCTCTAAAAAACTTGTCTGATTTAGTGAGTTTTGGTGAGTAATGAAAGACATCTTTCACTCTTTGTAGGTGATTTGATTTCACCATTCCGCCGTGACATATGCAAATGAAATCGCATGATTTCTTCAATTTTTCGCAAAGTCTTTACATTTGGCTTTTTTCTAAACATTTTGGCAGACTTTAAGACCTGTTATCTCAATAATGGAGGCACGAGGGCAAATAATTTTTGTCAAAAAAAAACCTCAATATGCGGCCCTTCAGGACCGACGGAAAAAGGAAGAAGCACTTCCCCAGGCCCGCGAGCTTCGCATGTGGACGCACGCACAGGCCCGGGCGATTTTTGAAGTTAAGCCTAATTTCGTTCAAAAATTGATAAAAACAATCGCATCAATCAAACGTGCTGAAAGTTACTATTTACAATCATTAATACTCTCTGAATGTTTTACAATAAATATTTTCTTAATATAATTTTAAAAATGGCGTTTTTTGAAGAAAATGTGTTTACTCAATCAAACAAACTGTTGTGTAAGTATTTAATGTTTAAAAATCTAGAAGTTTGCCAGCAATTATTCAGAATATATATGAAACATTAAATATAAAAAAGGAAATGCATGGTACTGAAGTGTAAAATATATGATGCCAATTACTGCTTAATATTTTTGAAGCTTCTATCTCCACTTGTCATTACGTTGCACTAAAATCCCCCCCTTCACCTCCTTATATGCCATAGCCTCAGATTCATTAACTCTAATATTCGAAAATAGCTGCTTCATTTCCATATCAAACTTGTTCATCAAATTATATATCCTATCCTCGGGTAAAAATTTTAGTCTTTCATCCATGGGGATTGAAATAAAGCTGATCTTAATCGTACAAAATTCGAGCTATCAAATGCAAGACCGAAATTTTTACCCCTACCCTCAATCAAGAAACATTCATCCTTTCCAATTCACTAAAATATAAACAAGAGCCGAAGAAGCAAAGGCCATAAATCACAGCCCTCTAAATGACTAATCCAGCTAAAAGACTGCAGCAGTGTACTTTTTTTTTAGTAAAAAAATAAAAATAAAAAAAACAAGTAACCCAGTGCATAAACTGAAGGTCAACATTCCGAAAAAGAGTAACCGACTTCAAACACCATCTAGTGTCATTTAAAAATTCAAATATTTCCTTCCAAACTGAAAACACGCCCGTGTGTTAGCAGGGTAGTGGCACGAAAGTCTTATCCGGAATTTGATCAGGCGGGCTGTGAAGGAAGAAATGCGCAATCTCGCAGGCGTGATCACGGTCACGAACGGGTTAAATACTAGCTATTTCAACTTTTTGCATCATAAAACTATTTGCGCGGTTCCCTGATGAGTATTTTTCATAATAAAATTATTTTTCTTCAAAAGATTTTGTTTTTAATATATCTATATTGCAGTGACGTGCGGTCTGCCCAAGCAAACCAAACAGTGTATGGGCACCAAAAAAAAAAAAAAAATCTCATTATTATGCTCATAAGTAAAGACAGGAAATATGAATGTATATTTTCTCTTGTCTTTCTTTCTTTCTTTTCTCCTGAAACGAAGTTTCAAATTCATTAAAAAGTCGCTTGACGACGTTCTCACACTCGCTCAAACGACGATTCCCCTGGATCCCCTGGAGAAAGAGAAGACCATCCCTGTTACGAGTCGAACCCTAGCACAAGGAGGTTTGAAGGGGTGTTGCCATGCCAACACATGTCGCCGTGGCTCCTATCCAATGATAGGAGACCTCCGAAGAAGCTCCTGCAGTGCCTGAAGCTCCTTCGAAACCAAGCAGGCAGTTCTGTGCTTGGTGAGATTTCTAAAAGTTGCTATTTTTCGGGTGAAAGTAAAATGTTTTGAACGAAGTGTTTTTTGTTTTTGTCGCTGGATTTCAAGATGTCGGATATCGTCGCCGATTTGATTAAAGTGCCCTTTTCTAGTAGATTATTTTAAGAAAAGAAAAGATTGATTTCTGAAGGAAGACCGGTACCTACACTGCCAAATTTAATTCAGCAGCAAAAGACTGTAACTCGTCATTTTCAGACTTCGAGTTATGAAAAGTGTGAGTGGCTTACTGGCATTATGTCACACAACAAACTGTACTGTTGGAATTGTTTGCTCTTTAGTACTGACAGGAACTCTTCTTGGACAGTTAAAGGATATGATAAGTTAAGCAATTTAACTAAAGCAATAAGGGACCACGATGTATCTGTTGCTCATATTCGTGCTTCAATCTCTCTAGCTACTTTCGGAAGTGTTCGCATTGAGACTGAGTTGATTGTTTATATATTTTCTTAATGAATGTTAATTTGCATTTTTAATTGATCAGTATTATTGTGTGTGTCATTTATGTTTGCTATATAAAGAATATTCTTTTCAAACTGACTGTTATTAGAATTAACACACATAGCTCAAAAAACTTATACTACTAACAAATATTACGAAATATAAGTACTACTATGAAAAAAAAAATTTGACATCGAAGTTGCTTGGGCACTCTCTTTTGTCACCGCACGTGCCTGCTATATTGATTTCTATGATATTTAAGAGTAGCAAGATGGTTTTTCTTTCCCCCCTTTTTTTTAATGTTCCCACAGTTTACTTTAGACTGACGGAAGCTTCATCAGTGACTCAAAGTTTGAATATATTTCCAAGAAAATGTATCTTTTTTACAGAAAACCTTATTCTTACAAGTACATTTCATACTTACCCATAAACTGGATGATTTGAATGTAATAAAACATGCCTGGCTGCAGCAGTATGCTCTGTGGCAAAATACCTGCAAGAACATACGTTTGTGTAAGCAGATGTACTCCCTAAACTAACTGAAATCTTACCAAACTACAAATATATATTTTTTTAATACTTACAACAGATTCTCCAAGCCTAATACACCCATGCCACGAAAATCAGTTTTGGGATCATCACCTTGAAAGCCAATACTGGACCATTGCTTAGAAATTCTATTCTGCAATTTTTCTTCAGGATTTAAAAGTTCCCACAGCTGAAATTAAAGAGATGAAATGTATTATTAAATTAGAATTGTGCCTTACAACAGTAAAACTTAGATGCCAAAAATTCGTTGTTGATTCATCTATTATTGTTACATTTATAGATCAAGCTAAAATTCTGTATTGAAAATTTTTACCATATCAATAATCAATTTGAATTGCTGTTTAATAAATAGGCTAACCCAAAAATTCATTTTATTTTTGTATTTGAATACTCCTATTGCTCAGAAAAACCTTACCATTCTCTTATTCCGCAACAGTTCTCACAGATTTTTATTTTTTGAATGATACGAAAATACTTTGAATTTCCGTCAAATTCTTTTAATAAGCCATGCTGTTAAAAGTTCAAATGAGCTAAAGTAGTAAGAGCGTTCAGCTTGAAAAGGTTAATTTACACAGAAGGGAGATAAAAATTACATCAGAAAAACTCTAAAGGAGAGATATAGTAAAATCCCAGTTATCCCTAGTAAATTGGAAAGCGGAAAGATGGATAAGCTAAATTGGCAGATAAGATGTTATATTAATTTAAAATAAGAAATACCAAAACGAACTTACGAATCAGTTTAATGCCACTGATTCATTTTTGACAATTGATTTAATGCCATAGAATGAATCCCCGTAGACAGAGACGTTTGAAAGACTACTTTTCAACAGTTTTTGTTACATCAGCGAATTTAATACAAAATGTAAACGTCGATAGCATTGTGGCTAAACCAAACTGGTCGATAATCGATGGCTGGATAACCAGAACTGGATCATTATCTTAAAGGTAACTGCACATTGCAAGCAAAACATTTTGATAGCACATATTTAATTAAAAAGGGATTTAACAATTGAATGATATGAAAAAAATAATCCAATAGTTTATGAAAACTTTGCTGTTTAAATAAATTTTTAAAAAAACTAATGTTGAAATTAAACATAAATTACTCGGGTAAATTAATTTTCAAAAAATGTATCTTAATTGTATTCTCATTACTAGTGCAGTTGTAGAACACCAAGAGAACTTCATATTTTAATTTCAATGTCTTTTTTATATCACAATAACTCTGTAAGTCTTTCTACCTGTTTATTCTCAAGGTTAAACCTCTATTCTCATACATATTTGCCAAAATAACATTTAAAACTGCATCTACATGCAAAACAGTGATAGTTAAACAAAATATACTACACAAAATACATAACCTGAAAAATAAAGTGATGTCTTATACCTTAAGTAGTTTATTTTCATGTTCTTTATTTTCAGAAGAATAGGAAGTTTTCCTTAGCACTTCAACATCATGAAGCAACTGCTTGTAGCCATAAATTTGAAATAGACAGATACGATACGTTTGAATAAACCTGCAATAACATAAAATGTAATTCTTAAGCATGTTCATACGTTGCAATACCTCAGTGTAATATCTATACCCTATATAGACGAAGCGACACATCAAGATTAAGTTTGACCAGTTTGGATCCAGCGCGTGTTTGAAGGTTGTCTTTTCTGGCGAGTTATCGCTTTTTGGTAACTTTTCACGTGATTTTAACAAAGCTTGGCAATGTCCCGAAACTTTGCTTTGGTAACCCTAGCTCCGCAACAATGAAAAATGAAAGTAAAAGTAAATGAGTTGGATCCAAAGTGGTGAAACTTAAGCTTGATGCGTCGGCCTGTCTATATAGCGGCTCTACCTCAGTGCATATATAAACGAGAACTTACGGAACATGAACAGATGGTTTGATGTCTTTGATATCGACTGTTAACTTGACAGCGTATTCAATGCAATTTTTGCTAGTATTTTCAACAAATCTCCCTTGTGTTGCTAAGTTGGTTAACTGTTGAACCATTTGAATAATGTCAGGCATTCGAGATAGATTCAAGGACGTCTCTGAAAAAAAAATTTTAAGTTCAACAAATTATTTTCAAGTTTGTAAAATGAAAAAAAAAATAATAATAAATTATTATGAATGAAATTGTGAATTTCAAGTTAACAGTAATTTGTTTGTCAGACAATTAAAGAAATAAAAATTTATGTTCTTTGAAAAAAAAAATGGATGGAAAATTTAAGCCCATGGAAAATTCGAATAATTTTTTTAAAAATTCAGAATTATTAAAAAATAAACAAATGAACAATGATTTGAGATGATACAGAGAGTTGTAAACGAATATCACAAACATATTACTAAAACAGAAAAACTAGTTTTCATAAAAAGAATCTTTTTCCTTCTGCTTCTTTTTATAATCTATCAAATGAAATTTTTTATCCTCAGTATGAATTAGTATTTTACCTTTTATAGTTATCAGCACTACTTTTTAAAGTGTTGAGAATTATTGTTTAATATTGT
>JAXGGA010016773.1:0-25917 GCA_038373865.1 Uloborus plumipes | reverse complement strand
TTTTTACTATTAGTTCTTGATTTAACTTCTTTCTTTAACAGTACAAACTTGGGAGAAACTTATTGTTTCTCATACCGCTAAATTTAACTGTTTGTTTTCAGGATAGAAACATTTGTAGTCTCACTAGTAACTGAACTCTTAAGCTGAATTTCAATTTCAACAAATCGCAAAATCTTTAAAAACAACATTTTTATCGATATGTGTATTTATTTGTTTGAAAAAAAGACTGATAACTTCTGCGATTTTGCTTCAGTTTTTTTTAAGTTTAAATACAAATTAATGTAGCGCGTAATTTAATACATTAATTATTAAATAAATGCATTAATTATTAAAAGGCATACTGTGGAATGGCATGCTCGTTCATTAATGCTGCAAATTAACCTCTCTAACCAAGGGAGAAACAAATTTTTCTCGTCATTTCATTTTTAGAAATTATTTTGAAGAGAGTTCTTGTTGTCAATTCATTTAAGAAAAACTAATAAAGCTTCTTTTAAAAAAGGAATAAAAAGTATATATTTAAAAAAAAGAAAAAAAAAGCTCAGAACTCTTCATTCATTGGGGACTATCCTAGTTCCTGGATGAAAAATATTCTTGCTTCAAACAGTAAGTACCCAACTTAAAGCTAGGGTTGAGGGAGGGGGGGGGGGGTTAAGGCAGAACTACATGCAACATACCAACAGCCCGGTTATGACGTTCAGAGACTACAGTTTCGTCCTTGTTACGTGGACATCAGTCTGGAATAGTCAATAACCGAGCTGGAGGCAGATATCACTTCATGTAGCTGAGAGCACCAACAAATTGGTCGCTAAAATTACTTTAGCACACCAACGAGAGTCGCAACAATGATTGAAAGAGCAAAACTGCACTCTATGGATCTCATAACCAGGTTGTTGGTATATTGTACTCCTAGTAAAACATAGAAACAGCCCGCTTTGTTCAGAGCTGGGTTGAACGGTTGAACCAACGCCTCCTAAATACTAAATGTCTGCTACATTTGCATCAATACGGGATACAGTTATTCCACTTTGAGCGCCACCTTGCAGTAATCCTATGATGATTTGTTATGGTGATGAATCCAAATAATATTCGAATTCATTTTCTTCATTGGTTATTTTTTAGCCTACTTTCCCATTAAAAATGAAAGAAAGACGAAAAAAGTAGGAAAAGTAGCTTAATGCATCTAAAAAATATCGCAAAGTCCAAAAAATATCGCCAAGTTCAAAAAAATATCGCCAAGTCCAAAACCTATAGCCAAGTTAAAAAAATAATAAGGTAAAATGAATATCGAGAAATTAAAAATTTGAAAGTAGGGTATTGAGATGGGGAATTTGTGTGTCGGTCGGTCTGTCTGCCCCCCCCCCCTAATAACTTTTGAATGAACATTCCGATTTTGACAAACTAATTTTTCGATTTGAACAATTTTTGGTTCAACTTTGAACCGTTCAAACAACCTGTCCCGCGATGCTAACTTTTAAGTGAACAGTCCGATCTGAACAAACTTTTTTTTGTTCGAAAGATCTTTTCAAGGATATTTCATTCCCGTATTTACATTTTCGATTTGAACAATTTTCGTTCAACATTAAACCATTCAAACAAACTGTCACCCCTAATAACTTTTGAGTGAACAGTCCGATTTAAATAAACTTTTTTTTTGTTCGAACCATCTCAGCAAGGATACTTTATTACCGTATTTAAATTTTCAATTTGAACATTTTTTTTCAACATTGAACCGTTCAAGCAACCTTTCCCCACCTAATAACTTTTGAGTGAACCGTCCGACTGGAATAAACTTTTTTTGTTTGAAAGATCTCGGAGAGGCTTTCTCATACATTCCCATATTTCGCTTTTTGATTTGAACAATTTTCGTTCAATATTGAACCGTTCAGAAAAAAAAAATTAACATTAGCGTCTACGGGGAATTTAAGTTGAATGTTGATCGTGAACTTAAAGTCGGATTTCCTTCAAACTAACTTTGTAAGAAAATGGTTTTGATATATAATGTTTGTAAAGTACTTTTCTGAGTAATCTTCTGTGATGACTCTGATTCCGACACCGATTCCGCAAACATGGCGGAAATGCAGGCTCAGAAAAAAAAAGACTGACTGTGCAGACGATTTTTTGTTTATTTATTCATTTGTTTTATTTTATTTATTATTATTATTTTTTTTTTTTTTGGCAGACGATTTTTTTTGTAACAAAAATTTTTCATTCATGCGAACATTTATTCTTTATTTATATTTAACAACTGGCAACGGATTAAAAGTGAAATTCGAGACATTTTATTAACGGACGACCTTTTTTTTGTTTCTTTCTTTGATAAAATGTGTTTTGATGCTCTTTGTACTTTTATTTATTTATTTTATTATTATTATTTTTTTTTTTTTTGAAAACGATGGAGGATTTTTTCTACGGAGGATCTGTAACAGTTACACTCTTTAAAATGTGCGACAAAACTTTATTTATTCGTTAATTACTTTTTACGTGTCTATTTCATCTGATGAGAGGGGTATATTTTGCTTTTCGAAATCAGCTCTAAGTGCTAAAAAGGTATGTTTGGCATAATTTTCAGTCTCAGATAATCAAGAGAATAATGATCAGATGCGAGAATGCCGATGTCGATGTACGGGAAAGTAGGCTCGTTTAGTTCTTGACAGAACTTCTTGTTAAATTTAAATTTAGAAATTAACCAACCATTAATTTTTCTGTCTCGAAGAACTCCGATAGATGGCAGTGTTTCGTGAACCAAGGGAGAAATTTTACTCTGTGCTATAAACCAAAAAGCAGTAGGCATTTAGTATTTAGGAGGCGTTGGTTAAACACTGCTATCGATCTTAATCTGTATAGAGATAGACTGTTAGGAGTGCCCTCTGTGTTATCAATGAAAAAGCTGTTTTCTAAGTTGTTATTTTATTTTGCTAGTCGTTAAATACGATTTAATGCCTTGCATTAAAAATTCAGCCGGCCATCTTGTCTAGTGGTCAGAGAAGTCTACAAATGGAGAGGTTCCGGGCTCGAATTCCGAATGGATGTTCTTTCTCTCTCCTGTCCGTATTCTTTCATACAGTGAAAGTGTTATGCGGTGAAAGGTTCCCTACCCTGTAAACGGGTCCTTATGGCATACAGTGTGGTCCTTATGGCATGTACTGTGGTCCTTATGGCATGTACTGCGGTCTTATGGCATGTTCTGTGGTCCTTATGGCATGTACTATGGTCCTTATGGCATGTACTATGGTCCTTATGGCATGTACTGCGGTCTTATGGCATGTTCTGTAGTCCTTATGGCATGTACTGTGGTCCTTATGGCATGTACTGTGGGAAGTCGGACTGTACACAAAATTACGATTCAGTTGGAAAAGTGAAGCAACACGTCCCAAATTGCCATCTAGCCGGCACAAGACAACAAAGACATTAAAACGGGAAATAAATGAGCATCAAATTATGCTTCGTTTTTTTTCGTAAACGCTTGAAGCCTTTTCTAGAAAAACGAGTGAATAAAGTAAATTTTTGGCATATCTAAAAAACACGGTAAGACTGTTCTTCCTTTGTTAATGACAATAGATTTAAAGAGTGCAATCAGATAACGTTTATTTGCCCATTTTATCACTTTTTTTGTTGCTTTGTAAATAACCTATAATCTATAAGTCAGTTTTTGCTTCAAAAATGCGATGCAAGCTGGTTTCTTAAACGGATTTTATTTTAATTGTTATGTAATTCACTCGTTCTGTAAATAAGTTTTAAGATTTTTTTGGTTTTAGTTTCCAGTGCAGTCGCGCCCTTTTATAAAGAAGTTAAAGTAACTCATGATTACTACTATTGAATAGCGTGAAAGCAACCCTTTAATGGATTTATCTTACCCATTTTTGATAAGGCGGAAACTCAAAAATCCCCCTCCCCCCCTGAAGCGATTGGTGCCGAAATTTAATCGGAGCTTGCTTTTATATCGGTTTATCGTTAGTCCAAACTTCATTCAAATCGCAGCAATGTTTCTTGAGATATAGCAGTTGCAGTAATAAAATAAGTACGTTTGACTGCACAGGACAACCCCCCTTAAAGCTATTGGTGCAAAAATTGAATAAACTCTTGTACCCTCTAACAGCTACTTGAGGATCAATTTTTGTTTGATTCTGTTCATTACTTTGCGAGATGTAGCAGTCACATTAAATGAGAAAAACGTTCGATTTCTTAACCTCCGTTTGAGACACTGACACACAACTTGAATCAGCACCTGTACTCGATAGGGTCTACCTTTGGACCAATTTTCGTTTGATTTCGCCAGTTACTTCCTGAGATCAGTGGCGTAGCGTGCGGGGGGCAAAGGGGGCACTCGCCCCGGGCGGCACTGTGCTAGGGGCGGCAAATTCTGCAACAATAACTTGAGATCCTTTTTTTTTTAAGTGGCCTTTTTTTTAAGTGGTTTTTTTATGACAAATTATGTATAACTAAATCTGCATCAAAAGCTTTTTTATCCCCTCTCCCTTCAAATCAAACTTGTCTGCATGCAACATGCAGTCCGTTATCACCGGCGTTGACATGGACCCGCAAGATTTATAAGTGCACCCCTGCCCCCTATTAAAATTAAAAAAAAAATTTCCCCGTGTAACTCATAGTGCTATTTTTCTGGATCGAGCGCCCTCAATCGTCTTGCGCCCCCCCCCCCGGGCCGCGGGTGTTGCGGGGGCGCTATGTACGCCACTGACATGGACACTAGGGTGTCCTAAAAAAACCGAAAGTCGGAATTTTGTAACGCATACCCTCTTATTTTTTTCCTTTTACATCAAAACAATTGTAAAAAAAGTTGCATGCAATTTGAACAACAGTAAAGCGTGCCGACTTGCGTCCGAAAGTGCGAACTAGCCCTTTTTCACTAGGTTAAATCGAAAAAATTTTTTTTCGGAAATTCAAAATTTCATGTTGATAAAACGCTTCCCCCACATCCCCACATGTCCCACAAAATCATTTATCCAAATTAAAAAATACTTAGGTACCCCAAACGAGGCTTAAAATTCATAATTTTCTTCAAAAAATAGCTTTTTCTCTATGTATTTTGTTTCTAATGAAAGATAACTTTTAAGAAAATATCAAGATGAAAAAAATCTGGTATGGGTCCCACACTACTTCCTTTTACGTGTAAATTTCTTTGTAGATGCCTTAGTGTTAAATTTATGCTATGAGTGAGCAAGATATCAATTCGAACATTTACACCCCTAGTTTGCTTCGAAATAATGCAAAACAAATGTTTTACAATGATTCATTTACTAAATATCGCCGATTTTAACATCATTCAGTGAATTTTTCGCAAAATATCGCCAATTGCGCCAAATTGAACCCAAATTCAAAAAAAAAAAAAATTTCGCCAAATTTGTCGCCAACTTGGCGATATGTCGCCAAGTTGGCGTCAAACACTTGGCGACCAAAAGCTTGGCGACATAACGGAAAGTGGTCGCGCCAATGCATATCATTCCCTCTGCATTGAAGTTAACACTGATTTTCCCCAAAAAAGGGGTAAAACACCCCCTTGGGAACATTCAAATGCAACCACAAGGGGAGGTGCACAACTAGACCATCCTCAGAGCCTACATACCAAGCTAGAAGCTTCTACGGCATATAGTTTTTGAGTTATGCGACCCACATACGCACACACGTACATACAGACGTCACACGAAAACTCGTCGTAATTAACTCGGGGGTGGTTGAAAATTTTTTTTCGGCTGCTTATATGTTGGTAGGTACATATGCACGTGCTGACAGGTCAAAAAAACTAAGGAATTTTCATTCGGGGGTGAGCAAAATCAAAATTTAGACTCAAATTTGAGTGATTTTTTTTTCGCGATCACAATACTTCCTTTACTACGTAAAAGGAAGTAAAAATGAAGCAAGGTATATAATTAGAGCTAAATATAAGTTTTTTGTCTCATTTTATGTTTATTTCAACCGGAAATTACTCAAAATTAAGGTTTTTCCAAGTTTTAAGTTAAACTTTTTTATTTTAAATACCACATTTTTTTTACAATTGAAGTTAAATACCAACGTAAATAAAGCACAAATTAGGTAGAAAGTACAGCATGTACACAGTACAATTTTGTACAAAATTTTGGTACATAATTTACATGTACAAAATTTTGGTACATAAAGAAGGAATAATGTATTTTGTAATAATACTTTCATTGAAATATTATTTTTCATCTTTGGCAGTTATTTTGAACTTTTAAAAAAATGGGAAATTTTCACCTCAAAAAATCATGGGGCAAAGTTAAAAATAAAATATTTTTGTTATGAAAATTTTTCAATTCGACGATTAACAGTAATTTTCATTAAATGAATGCGTAAATAAATGAAAAAAAAAAAATGTTAAGGAAGAATAAACGAATGAGCAAGTAAATGAATAAATAAATTAACTAATGTGTGAGAAAAAATAAATGAGTGAATAAAATAGAGAACGAAAAAGAAACTGAGTTAATGAATGAGTAAATAATTAAGTAAAATAATGTTCCTAAATTAATAAATGAAGGAATAGGTGAGTGCTTTAATAAATGAATGAATAAGTATGCGAAATGAGCTATTTCACGTTGCCCTATCTACTTGCCCCGCGTGCACTTGACAAATTACATTGAACATTGAAAATCAAAAAGTGCCTAATTTTAAATAAACAATTGTATACGTTTCATATTTTTCATCTTGATAATTTCTTAAAATTTATATTTCATTGTTTACAAAATACATAGAAAAAAAAATTCTTTTTTGAAGAAAATTATGAATTTTAAGCCTCGTTTGAGGCACCTAAATATTTTTTGATTTGGATAAATGATTTTTTGGGACATGTGGGGACGTGGGGGAAGCGTTTTATCAACATGAAATTTTGAATTTCCGAAAAATTTTTTTTTCGATTTAACCTAGTGAAAAAGGTTCGCACTTTCGGACGCAAGTCGGCACGGGTTACCGTTGTTCAAATTGCATGAAACTTTTTTTACAATTGTTTTGATGTAAAAGGGAAAAAATAAGAGCGTATGCGTTACAAAATTCCGACTTTTGGTTTTTATGGGACACCCTAATGGACACGCTCGCACAATGCTGTTTAATATTATTCTACTTAACATGTTTTCATTTAAGGAAAATATTATCTCGCATATATTTCAATAATTTTAGAAAAATATTTATTAGAATTTTTCGATCAGCATTTCCTGTTGTAGGATGAATACATTAAAATGTAAAACATGGTGTGAATTATAACAAAAAAAAAAAAAAAAATTCCATTCAGTAAAAAACTAATGTCATAATTTCTCGGGCGGAGTGAGGGCAGGAGAAAAGGGAAGGGGCGGCAAATATGGTGCATGCCCCGGGCGGCAAAATCCTACGCTACGCCGCTGCCTGAGATATAACAATCACCCAAGCGCAGAAAACATGCGATTGCTCCACCCCCCTTTGAGGAATTCGCTAACCAAAGTCAAGTGCACCAGTTCACATGAGGCCGCATATATATTTTTAAAAAATGTTCGATTTCATGCAGTAGTTTTTGCTCTAGCGCGGCCACAAAAACTGGTCACACACAATACAGACTCACGCATACACACACACAGACAAACATTTCCAAAAGATGGTCGAAATGGACTCAGTCCACCTCAAAAGGTTGGTCCCTGCTCAAAAGCAGACAACCGTCGCTTCAGAATAGAGGAAACTCTTCCCAAAATTCAACCGGACAAAAGGTTTACAATGCATCTAGAAATATATGTTTGACTACTATGACATTTTGTGCGTGTCTCTGCTGAAAATTTTTTTTTGTGCATTGCAGAATTACTATGGGGCAGCAAAGATGATTCTCTCGGACAATCCTGCAGGTCTGTCGTGTGGCATGGTGTGTCCAACAAGTGATCTCTGCGTAGGAGGTTGCAATTTGTACGCTACTGAAGAAGGTCCCATAAATATTGGAGGGCTTCAACAGTTTGCCGTAGAAGTAAGTATCTTGTATGAAGCATTAATGGGAAGCCTGACAGACCATCCACTCCGTGCTTGTTAGCTGGGTTCATTAGATTGAAAGGGCTGTATGAAATTGTTATATTGAAGGTATTCTTCTACCTTGTTTTTACAGTTAGGGTATATCATGAAAAATGATTTTTTGAACATTGACTTGCGTATTTGGGATTTAATGTATTTGCACATGGGAAATCCATTTCTGGTATTATTTTTGAGAAATATAAAGGTTTACGTACCGGGAATAGAGTGTATCACAAAACTTTTTTTTTTTTTTTGGAAATTCAAAATTTCAAGTTAAAAAATTGTCACAATGTTGACATAGTTACCAAAAAGAAATTATTTTGAAATTGAAAAATATTTAAGTCTGCTGGGATTACCTTGAAGTTTCAAGTTTTTTAGTAAAAACGATGATATTTTTGAAAAATGTATAAATTATGTGTAAAGCAAAAAAAAAATATTCAAGTGCAAAAATGGATTCATCGTAGACAAATGATATCCGGGAAATAAAACTTATGAATTGTATTCTTGAAGTTGCTGTGCTTTGTTCAATAGCTAACGAATTATCTCCGATTTTTCATTTCTTCAGACGTTCAAGAAAATGAAGTTGCCCCAAATAAGAAATCCCAACCTCTTCGCTGGTGCAGCGATTCCAGAAAGCTACAATTCCAAAATTGCCATCATTGGGTGCGGTCCAGCTGGCATAAGTTGCGCAACCTTCTTAGGAAGACTTGGCTATACTAACGTTACAGTTTTCGAAAGAGAAAAATATGTTGGTGGTTTAAGGTTAGTACAAAAGATAAATTAATAAAATTAAATATATTTCATGGCGACAAAGTAGTTTGCCGTTAATAATCAATCAAATTTCTGTTATTGTTTAACGCTCTACATATGTTGTGCCCAGAGGGTAATGTTCTTTATAGTGCTCCTCTGCTAAATTGACTTCCGACATTGACAACGTTTACCTCTTTTTCGAGTAACATGATGGGTGATTGGTGCTGAATTGAGTTGGATTCCTTTTGTAGTTCTTTTTTTTATGTATTCCAACTCAAATCCACGGCAAGTACCCGTTCCTATTATCCGACGAGGTAATTATTGTTGATGTTGGAGATCAACTTTTCAAAGGTGCACTATACTGTCCGTCCGTGAAAGTCGTGCCTGGCACTTGCGAACCATTCCACTTAAAAACGGGCAGACGGGTTGTGGGTGATGACTTTCCGAAATTTTCAATTTAAAACTTGCATTTGCTATATTCTTTTGACATATTCACTAAACTATGTATTTGAAATTAGCATCGTTCCACGTTGTTTGCTGCTTTTAGTGTAGTGTAACGACTGGAGCAATAAGTGTGTTTAAGCGACTCGCTGAAATTACTTTCTGTACACTCCTTGTACACGTAAAAATGTGTTACTTTTTTCATTTAGTAGCCTTTGTTAAGGTGTTTAGTGTAAAGTTTTGTCACTAATTATACATATATACATTTTTTTCCAAGGAAATTTTCCGATAATTGCTGTTAACTGTATCAGCTCTTGTATGTGTAAAACTGTATTAAACTTTTGTGGTTATACATCGCTCTGATATCACGCCTTCTCAATGTGCTATGCAGCTATATAAAAGCCGTGAGACTCAAGACTAGTGAGAGCGTGAGTTGCTGTATTAAATGTCTTTCCATGGTTCTCACTTTTAAGCTACGTCCCATTTTATAAGTACTCTTCCAACAGTAACAGTACCAAGCACCCACTACTCTGCTGAAACTGCGGGTCGCATATGATATACCTTTCAGAATGAAACGTTGTAGAACCGGTGCCCCGTCCCGAAGGGTGCCATTTGACTCCCTATGGCTTTACAGGTGACATTAGGCTCCTTTAGGTACCCAGGGGCTGAGGCGCTTGTACTACAAAGTTTCAGCCTAAAAGGTACAATGTACAACCCGCAGTTTTAACAGTATAGCTAGAGTAAATCGTGAAGACATTAGAAAGTAAACCGGGATTTCAGTTATACCGTTGGTAGAGTTCTGGCAAAATGGGGTGTGGCTTAAGAGTACGCGAACTCTGTTCTATGTTTATTTTGTCCCAATTTATGTACTGTGATGGAAAATTCTAGAAGACGGTGCTTTTTTGTCCTTTCCATTAAAAACCCCACGACACCTCCAATATTACATACCAGCGGTACCCGCACGGCTTTGCCCGTGGTATAAAATTAAAAGTTCATTTGTAAAATAATTGATATAGCAGAAAAAATGCTCTATTACAGTTTTATTTAACTATAATTCCTTCAAAGTGATATAAAGATCTGATATGTACCTCACACTACTTAGTTTTACGTGTAAATTTCTTAGTAGATGCCTTAAGTGCTAAAATAGTGCTTGGAGTGAGCAAGATAACAATTCAAACATTTGTATCCCTAATTTGCTACGAAACAATGCAAAAAAATGTTTTACAATGATTAATCTCCTAAATATCGTCGATTTTAACATCATTCAGTGGATTTTTCGCAAAATATCGCCAACAGCGCCAAATTGAACCTAAATAAAAAAAAATTTTTTTCGCCAATTTGGCGTCAAATACTTGGCGATCAAAACTTGGCGATATATCGCCAAGTGGTCGCGCCAATTCATATCACTTTTGTTAACCCTACACTGCATGGTGTTGCCAATTGGCTACATGGACAATTTGTCCTCCTTATGAATAGCAGAATGTAGTCATAAGGCAACTCAATACATAAAAAGCAAGTATTGGGTATATTTAAAGCAATTATCACCATTTATCCTCCATACATGGCAGCACTGGTCTGTTACATGCTCTTAAATGAATCCATATGGATAGCTTTTAAAATCACTCAAACTACCACGTTTTGAAATTATTTTTTACAATGAAATATTTTTCTTCGTCTTTTAAAAAAAATAACATGAATAAAATAAACATTTAGCTTTCGTTTAAGATGCGTTTTACATCAAAATAATTATTTGGAAAAAATCTAGGACATAATACACGTCTGTAGCCATTTGGCAACATTATGCAGTAAGCATCCAGAGAACACTTCGATTCATCTCTATAGTTCATGAAGTATGTGCTTTGTTTATGTTTCGCGCTAGCTTCTTTCTCTTTTTGGAAGGTATAATATAATCATGCGGACCCAAAAGTGGTACTTTCGGCTGTTCTACCGTTTATAAGACCTCGCAATTATCAATGCTTAGTTGATGTTCAACAGAGTGAACAAACAAAAAATCAATAAGGAAAAGCCTTTAAAACGTGTTCATTTTAGATTTCAGTTAGCACAAACGTTGTGCTTACACGGACAAGTAAAGTCATTAATAATTTTAAAATATAGTTTTGAAAAAAAAACTAAAAAATACGCTTTTACATTGGAATGCGGGTTTCCCTCTGATTTTTAAAACTACTGAATATCCGCACTTAAGTTTACATGTACTTATAATACATCAATATGCAATACAGTTTAGCCTTTAGTATTAAAAATAATATTAAATATATTACTTTTATATTTGAAAAGAACATAAATTTTATCTTTTATTCAGAGTTACATACATACATACATACATACAAACAAACCCACATGTGAAATTAATAAAAGCGTATTAAAAAGAGACCATTAGCTACAGAGGAACTAGAGTTACAAACCAAAAAAAAAAGAGAAAAGAAAGAAAGCTTGCACGAGAGAGCCTCCAAAAGACATCAGATTTGACAGAATTGATCATCGGAAAGAACAAGTACATATAAAAAATCATGTAAAATGTCAAAATGTAAAGGATTACAAGAGTACAGTGCACCAAATGTTCAATTCCTCTATTTTTTTACAAAAAAGAACTAATTTCAAAACTATCATTTACAATCATTTTTATCTGTTGAATGCATGGTGTAGCCATTTGGCAACAAAACTATTTTTAATTAGAAAGGGGTGAAAATTTAGAGTTAATTTTTTTTAAATATTTTTCCATGCTTTCTTATTACATTGACAAACACATATATTTTTTTCTACGAAATATAAAAAATCATGCAGTGTAGGGTTAATCAATTCATATCAACTTGCATTGAAAACACTGATTTACCCGATAAATGGGGTAAAATACCCCCTTGGAACATTCGAATGCAACCCCAAGGGAGATGAACAAATATAAGACAAAAGAGAAAATAAGAACAATTTTGTTGATAACAGAAACCAACAGAAATCTTACCAAAGTTTAAAAGAAGAAGAAAGTTTTCTTTCCTAGCTTAAAAAACAAAACAATACATTTTCCGAAATGAAACACTTTAAAAAAACGATGCAATATCGCAATTGATACGATATTTCGTTAATCTGTGCTTTAGGTACCCTTTTCTCGCTAAATGAACGATAGGCGCGCCAAGCGTGGTAACCCTAGCTATTTTGCGTAGTTGACTTTTTGAAAACGCGCCAAGCAGGGTCCCAAAGCATCTTCACCGGGAAAAAGACAGGGTTGCCAGAGAATTGGAACAAAAAAATACTACGCCTCCTCTAAAAAAAATATTACAAAATACTGTTTCCAAACGTTGCCAAAATCAATGTTGCTGAAATGCGAAATCTATGAAAATGAAAAAAAAAATCCGCCAAATCTTTTAATTAAGTCATTAGTATATTGGAAACAGGGTTGCCAGAAAAATACTGCGCTCCTTATTTGGGCCGAAAAAATACTACCGTGGAATCAAAAATACTACGTCTGGCAACTCTGGAAAAAGAACGAAACAAAAATAAGTATGAACACGTAACCATAGTAACAACATGAAAAGTTGATTTCCGTTGATAAAATAATTCTTTCCATCTCTCTTTTCAAACAAATTTTATTCTCGGCTCAACCATTTCAGAATCGTTTGGCTTGCTTTACTGAAGGTAACCCTTGAATTTCGGGATTCTAAAAACAATTGTTACAGCTCTCCTGATGATCGTAGAAACTTCGAAAAAACTTCATTTTGTGCAGAAAATTTCAAGCTTTCAAATGACATAAGACTTGAAAATGTGTGTGAAATATTTCTTCCCTATTTTATCGAATTTCCGCTAAGAATTCGAATAGAAAAAGAACGAAATGGAATTTTCGAAAAATCGCTTCGAGGTGCAAAACTACATGCTACAAACTAATTTTGTACCAAGTGGCATGAAAATCGACCGAGTGATTTTGGCGCTACTCGCGTAACAGACAGACAGACAGAAAGAAGGACAGACAGATCCACCTTCAGCTTTATTATTAGTAGAGATGAGGCAGTAAAAAGTAAAGGGATGTAAGTGAACTAATTCACGTTTTGAGTAAAATGCGTTGAAAAGTCAGACCTTAGGTAGACTTTCACTGATTTTTTTTTTCTGACTCTCATACACACGCACACACATGCTGCAAATCAGCACCCACCAGAGCTACTAGTACCGTTTCTTGCCCCTTTGCTTGTCACTGCCTCATATTAGCATGGTGAACTAGAAGTTATGTATTAAAATATATCTCTCGGAGCTTACTTTAAGTGGCATTTTAAAAATTAAACTCAAACTCTGATGTTGCAAACTATAAGGTATCACCACATGGCCGAGATAAGGCATTGCATTCAACTCTTTAGCTATATTTGTGAGTTGGCTAATATGTAAAACATTTTATTTTCTATTCCTTGTTTTCTTTTTTAATTTATGTATACATAATTATTTATGAAAATAAATTTTAAAAATTTAAATAAGTTACTTCTTTCAGTTCATCTGAAATTCCTCAATACCGATTACCATTTGATGTTGTGGCATTTGAAGTTGACTTGATGAAAGATTTAGGAGTGAAGGTTCGTAACAATCACCCGTTGCAAATTAACCTTATACTTTGAAATATACTAAACTCTAAAAATCTTAGTAAAAGATTCTTGAAATTAAACTTTCTCGAACTAGAGGTCATGTAAGGAATTGTATTAGTTATAATGACATGAAATCGTTTTTCTCCAAAAGACTTCATTTAGAATATGAATTCTAAGCAATTTTCCGAGCTGTGAAACTAACAGTTTTATACATTACTAGCAGAACCCGGCAGACGTTGTTCTGCCTAGATGTATATTTCGTCTCCACATGGTGTTTTGGACGTGAAAATCTATAAAGCGTTGTTGAAAATAGGCATGAAAGATTTTAAAAATTCTAAATAAAGCAAAGTTGAACTTACGCACTGATTAATCTACAAATAGGCCACCAATTATTTTATAAAAATGAAAAAATACTGAGCAATGAAAAACTTTACACATAATTTGATTTTAGGTAGAAATTTTATTTACACATCAAGACGAAGAAGCTCTCCACAAATCGTGAAAAGAGATCTTCGTTTTGAAAATAAAATGTAGAGACACATAAAATGTATAATGTGACTGGACCATGAATAGCTTTTTTAAATAAATTAAAAAGGAGAGCGAGAGAAAGAGAGAGAGAGAGAGCAGTGAATAGTAATAAAATGAAATTGACATATTTACAATAGAATGTGACTGGAGCACAAATAGCTACTTTAAAGTTATAAAAAAGCACGGTGAACAAAAACGAAGAGAAATGTACTCATTTACAATTACGTTCTAAAAATGCACTGGACATTCCAAAAAAGTAGACCATCAATTGCTCCTTCAAAAAAAAAAGAGAAAAAAAACACGGTGAACAGTAATAAAGAGAAATATACATATTTACAAAAGTAGACCATCAATTGTTCCTTTAAATTCTAAAAACAAAAAGAAAGAAAGAAAAAGCACGGTGAACAATAATAACGAAAAATGTACGTATGTACAATTACGTTGTAAAAATGCACTGATCAATCCAAAAAAGTAGACCATCAATTACTCCCTTAAGTTCAGAAAAAAAAGCATGGTGAACAAAAAAAAAAAAATACAGATGTACAGTTACGTTGTAAAAATGCACTGATCAATTCAAAAAAGTAGACCGTCAAGTGCTCCCTTAAAAAAAAAGCGGTGAACAATAACAGAAAAATTTACATATGAACAATTACGCTGTAAAAATGCACTGATCAATTACTTCTTGGCAATCTGAAATCAATTTGAATATTATATTTGACGCTAAATGTACACCATTCCGTAAGGCGTTAAAATAATTTCCAACATTGTGGTATATCATAGCAAATAGTATGGAAATGAAAACGAACTATTAATTGGATGTTTGGCGAGAAAATATAGTAATATAGTTTGATTGAAAACAGCAATAGGTATAAAAAACAAAATAGTGTTCGTCTGGAAAATAATGCATGACATCTAAGCTTCTACAAATCTAAAGGAGTTCCGAAATATGAAACTGAATCTCATTTGTTTTTAAAAAAAGATTAATCTGTTAATCAAATACTTTTTTTATCCTTTATACTTGAGTTAGTTATTGGGAAAACTTCCATTATTGAGGGCTCTTAGCGCGATTTAAAAGATCGCCAAATTTACGGTAGCGAGCAATTCCAACTATCTGCCAGAGAGTTGAGTTGACACACTAAATACTCGATTGGATTGATGAAAGCCTTCGAAAATGGAGTTTTAAATTGAAATTACAAAGACAGAATCAGGTCTAAAATTGAAATAAAAAAATAACTACCCATCGGATTTTGTTGAAACTGGTCTCTAAACCTTCCCAGTACCAAAAGGAACAAACGGCGAAAGTTTCAGCCAAATCTCCCTGGTAGTTTCTGAGATCTTAGGGAACACACACACACACACACACACCAACATTCATTTTTATATATATAGATTATATTTATTGAAATAAATTTGGACAATCATTATACCGATACTTTGCAGGTTGAATATAACAAAAGCTTGGGAAGTGATTTTAGTCTCTTCTCACTCAAACAGGATGGATATGCCGCAGCTTTCATTGGAATTGGTAATGCAGTTTTACTTGAAATTATAAGGGCGTTTCTCTTTAACAGTAATTTGTTAGCAATATTATTTTATTAGCACCCCCACTCTGATTTTTTTCATATTTCTATCTTGCAATATAAATATCATTGTCTCGTAATTTATACAGTGTTCATAAGAAAATATCAAATATATAATAAATAAATTGTTATTTCAGTAACCTGTCAAGGTAATATGAAAGTGCTTGTAAAAATATATTTAATCCAACTTCCTTAGGTCTACCTGAACCTAAAATTGCCCCGGTGTTTCAAAATTTGAAGCAGGAAAACGGCTTTTTTACGTCGAAAGAATTTTTACCACAAGTTGCCAGAGCTAGCAAAGCAGGTAAGAAGCAGTATTTTTGTATGACCTATACCTCCCAACAGTACAGGATTACTGTATTTAAAAGAAATGCAAATTTTAGATGCAGTTGCAGAAGTTTTCCCCAAAAACGTATTATCTTTGTAAAAATTGAAATATATTTGAACTAACTGACCCGTGGTAAGCTTTCACGCTTGACAGTAGTAGTAATTCAAAAGTTATTTTTATTTTTTTATTTTTAAATGTAATTTTTCGAAAAACAGGTACAAAGTGAATTGTTATTTTTCGCTGATTTAAAGGAAAATGAAATCGTGTCTTACTTTTGTAGATTCAAGAAGCATTAAGGGGAAAAAAGCACATTTGAAAAATATTATTCGTGCTAAAATAAACATTTTCTTTTCCGATTTTATAACAACAGTAAAACTGGTTTAAAATCCTACAATGGGTTAGATTCTCTTTTCTTAGAAATTTTGATGAAAATAAGCCAGTGAAAAAATGTCAATTTAAAAGCGGTAAAACCATTTTGCGGAATCGAACTTGCGATCTTCGCGTTTCTAGTGCAAGCTCTCTCCAATCCAGGGTTGGCAAAGGTGGGCCCAGCCCAGAAAAACCCGCCCGGGTTTTTCTGGGCGGGTCCACCAACAAAAACCCACCCGGGTTTTTGTCAAAAGTGGGTTTTTGTTAATTTCTAAGTGATCAACAAATATAGTCAATAATAATATCTCATCTAAATTATACATAAAAAATAAGTAAGAAATCAGGTTCATTTGAGATAATTTTTCTTAGAGTAATTATTTATTTTATAAAATAATTATTATTTCTTCAATTTTCAAGTCATCGTCCAGAAAATTTTTCTAGCTATGATACTACTTTTTGTTGCAAAATACTTATTATTATTTATTTATTTTTTCACACCAAATTTCAAATTTTAAAAATAAATTGGAAATGAACCATTGATAAACTTCTTGTAGAAGGAAAAAAATGCCTAGTTAATGTTTTATGATAATTTTGATTCAACACAAAATTGAATAAATTAATTTTGATTTGTAGGTCTCGAAATTGAAATTTTTGTATGGAATAGTTGCTGCTGAAAATTTTGCTTTTATTCTGGAGCAAGAAAAATTAAGTTTTGCTCTTCATTTCTTCTAACCCTATTGCATTTAGATGATTTTCAAGTGCTATGTTATAGATGTACCATACCACTGACTTTGATTAAAAAAAAAAACAAAGAAAATGCGTCCCCATGCAATTTATTACTACTAAAATATTATGACAAGCATTTATTAATAAATTTATAATTCTTGCAAAGCTCTAATGTTAACCTAGTTTTTTCTAAAGATTATTTCAAAAAAAAAAAAAAAATCGATCAAGAGTGCCCCCTCCCCCATCTGAAATTAATCAGTTTTGGTTTTGAAAATAGGAGGGGGGGAGTTAGACACTTCTCTTATCTCAGGCACACACCTATCATTGAGATATGCCTTATAAGAAACATGCAAATGACATGACTAGACGTGACGCAGGCTACTTAAATTGATACTATTAAAAAATTAAAACTATTTGCACTTGTTTATTAATAGAAATAATCATCTTTTCTCATTAAGTTTTTGAAACTTTCACACCCTAAATATTCCTGTATTTGTAGGAAAGCCCATTTGCAACAGTTCTTCTATTTTGCAAAAAACAAGTGATAAAAGTTTATAGCTGAAACCATTGTCCATAGCTTCTTAAATATACACATTAAATATTACAATTCGGTTGATGATATTATTAATTGATATTGTTAATAATATTAATTATTAATCCATTAAAATTGATTAACTGCGATTCAGAACTTTAACTTAATGAATATATTTTTATATGAATGAATGCATATCAATACCCACATAAGAGATAAAATTTAACATACAAAAACCCAAAAAAACCCGCAAATACCCAGAAAAACCCACAAATACCCAGAAAAACCCACAAAAACCCGGGTGGGTTGGGTTTTTGTAGAAAAACCCTGGTTTTTGCCAACCCTGCTCCAATCGCGCCACTGCATCTGTTTGTGAAAGCTATCTATTGAAGTATAGTGTAATAAAACCACAGAAAAAAAACCTTGGTTTTTTTTTTTTTTTTTGACAAAAAAAAAAAATACAGTCTATTTTTCGTCTATAGTCGGAACGATTAGCTTTAAAATGAGTGGTAAATCATGCAATTTGATAAGGAAATAAGAAAGCTCTCGTGCGGAAACATAAAAGTCTGGAGAAATAATGTGTAAGATTTCACAAGTGCTCTGACCCGCGAGGCTCGTTTTAATATGAAGTGGGATAGTCGGGGTCTGTTTTTTGTTTAATTTTTTAATTTTCAATATCAACTCTTTTGTTGATACTGAGCTGTCCTATTCTCAGGTATGTGCCAGTGTAGCCAGCGCCTTCCGGAACTCTACGGCAATGTGATTGTCCTCGGAGCTGGGGACACGGCCTTCGACTGCGCGACGTCTGCCATCCGATGTGGAGCCAGGAAGGTCTTCGTCGTCTTCAGAAGAGGATTCACGAACATCCGAGCCGTTCCCGAGGAGGTAGGTGAAAAATAAAATCATTTTCAATCAAGGGCGTATCCAGAAAGTTTTCAAGGGAGGAGCGACTGATTTTTCGTACACTGTAAAAAATGACCTGTTGTTTTTACAGTATAATACTGGCAGATAAGGTTCCAAATTAAAACAGTAAAATGCACAGTAATGAACTAAAACTAGCAATTTTACAGTTTATTGCCGTAAAATTTATCTGTATTATACTGTAAAAGCAACAGTATGACACTGGCAGCAGAGGTTCCAGCTTTAAAATATACGGTAATAAACTGTAAAATTAGCAATTTTGCAGTTTATTACTGTAAAATTAGCAATCTTACAGTTTAGTACTGTAAAAGTAAAAATTTTGCACTTTATTACTGTAAAATTAACAATTTTTACAGTTTATTACTATAAAATTAACCATTATACTGTAAAAGCAACATTCATTTTATGTAGGGGAGAGCGGGGCTAAAAGTTCCGTTTTTTGATCAAGTTCAAAATTCGTTTTGAAAACTTGGTTCTAGAATTAATATTCCGAGGTTAAAACTTAGTATTATATGTCCCTTTGATATACATACTGTTTTTTGAGTTTTATTTTGTATGGTTTTTTAATAATTAATTTTATAGCAAGTATAGCCGAAAAGGAACAACTCTTGGGGCAAGTTGTTCCGTGGGTGGGGCAAATTGTTCCGATATTAACAAGACGATGAATAACGATGCTGATTTCGAATTTAACCACGTTGCGAGATTAATAACTCATTAAAAACATAATTTGTATTTAAAAAAAACAAGGGTTGATATTAGTATGACTTTATGTACGGCTGTATGACTGTATGTACGTATGTATGCATGTGCATATGTAGGTATGTCGCGTAACTCAAAAACTATATGCCGCAGAAGATTCTAATTTGATATGTTGGCTTTAAGGGAGGTCTAGTTGTGTACCTCCCCTTGTAGTTGCATTCGAATGTTCCCAGGGGGTGGAGGGGGGGGCTTACCCCTTCTTTAGGGTAAATCAGTGTTAATTTTAATGTAGACAAAAGTGATATGAATTGGCGCAATCACTTGACGATATATCGCCAAGCTTTTGGTCGCCAAGTGTTCGACGCCAACTTGGTGACAGATCGCCAAGTTGGCGACGAATTTGCCGAAGAAAATGATATCTTGAATTTCGGTTCAATTTTTGCGCTATTGGCGATATTTTGCGAAAAATCCACTGAATGCTGTTAAAATCGGCCATATTTAGAAAATTAGTTTACGCTCAAGAAAAAAAATGGCAACAGATTTTTATTCAACTTTTTTTTTTACCATTCATTTTTTTCCCGCTAATTAGAGCAGACGATTTCTGAAAATCCAATTTGAAATCGATTTTTACTAACTTAAAAACGCCTGTATCTTTTTCCGGTGAAGCGGTTAGTAATTTTCAAAGCTGCGCGAGAAAATTCCCTTTAGGACGTATTTTCTTCGATCTTTCTAATGAGACCTTTGCTTTGAGGCGTTTCCTGTTACGACGGGATTTAAAACTTTTTTTGGCGATTGATTTCTTTTTTGCACTGGATGCCGGCAAAATATCGATTTTAATAATGCAATCGGGACTTATGAACACGCGTTATTTGACTAAAGTTTTATTCTCAAGGTAGACCGTGCAAAGCCGGGAAACGCATCTAGTAAAGAGTAAATTATAACACATTAATATGGTAAAATACAGTTAATACAGTGCAACATATTAAAATTACATATAGAATAACTAACAGCTTCAACAGCTAATAAACTAAGATAATTGGTTCAGTCTTCAGTTATAACAGGGAATTATCTAGAATTTCTAATACGATCTTCCGAAAATATAACTTTTATATCAAAGTATGAAATATATTTCGATATCTTACATAGTTCGCTCTTCGAAAATTTTATATCTAATATATATCTACCGGATAGACTGAATATTTCTGGATTTATGTTTGGTGAAATCTCATTTTCGGTCTTCACAGTAACATATAATATTTATTTATATGTGTATTAAGTTACTGCATCCCTGGTTCAGATGAATTTGACAAGACGTTCCTTCGGGCTAATTGCTAAATTTTCTGGGGCAAGTTGTTCCGCGGAACAACTTGCCCCCAAAAAAGGGAACAACTAACCCCAAAAGCACATGTCTTTAAAACATTAAATTATAGGTCAGATAACGAAGCATAAATAGTTTCACCGTAGGGTATAAGGGTGCACAATCTATCTTCATGTAAAAAAACCAAAAAGCTAAACATTAACTATTAAATTTCGGGCGAAAGACCAAAAACACCAAAAACAAAAATATTTACTTTCGTAAATCAGTAATGCACGTGTTTGGCTTTTGATACACCGGACGTTACTGGGCTGGCTAAAATGGCCGCCATTTGTGCGCTATAATATTCTATTTGACGACGTATTTACAAAATACATGTATCTTTTTTCTTAACTGAGCTATTTCAAAGGGAACAACTTACCCGCGGAACTTTTAGCCCCGCTCTCCCCTACTTACTTTTTACGACCCATACTGGTTTACAAACATTCATCACAAAGAATTCGGACTTCAATCCTGAAACATTTCTAGGGGAGAGCACGAAGCCTTCTTCCCCCAACTTCATTAAAACTAGCATAAAATAGCATTTTTAGAACTTCAATATCGAAAAATTACCGGTGAGGAGTCCCCCAACGAAGGGTAGATCGCTCCCATCGCTTCTCCCTTGTATCTGTCCCTGTTTTGATTTATTAATGAGTCGTACTGATTTATGAACACTGCCAAATAATCAGCATGTTTATTCGGAGATCTCTGTGTAATGAATTTATTAACGAAGCTATGAAGGGAAAAACAACTTTGCTGCTTGAAGAAGAAATATACATTAGGAAACGGAAATTAGCTTTTACTTGACATTTTTCAGCTCAAGAACTGATGACTACAACGCTAATTGCTCTAATTTTTAGGGAAGCTCTATTGACTGTCACACCCCTTGTGCTATTTTTCAGGAGCTGCTGATTTAAACTACTTTTTTTTAACTGGATGTGCAGAAATGTTGCATCTATTTTCTTTTCATTCGCCTATTCAAATAAAAAGGATTCAACTACCAGTCATTAGAATACAACAGTTTAAAACAACGTAAACATAATTCAGTCTAACCTGTATCCACAAATTCCTTGAAAGAAAGGAACTAGGACTCGTTTGCAGTGAAAAAGGTCTCTCAGTTTTTGGGTGCGAAATGTTTTGCAAGTAACGAAACATTCGAGTTATAGAAACAAAAATTCCGGACATTTTTTCGAATTACCGAACAATTTCCTGCTGTAAAGGAGAGAAAAAAAAAAGTTTCTTCAGTTCATGAATGTTTTACCTCCAATAGAGGAGAAAATGCTGGTGGAAATGTTCTTCAAAGGACAGCAAATACTACTGTAAAAATTGCAAGTTTGTTCTAAAATGAATAAAAGAAGAAACTACCGTATAAATTCAACGGATTATCTGTGAAAATGAATGAATCGCTGTGCTGAAATTGCTGATGCTGTGAATATTACTGCGGATGATGAAATGCTGTGAATATTACTGCGGAGTATAGTACTCCTCTGGTAAGTTGACCTCAGTGTTTCCCTGTTTTTCGGGAAATAAAAAAGGGTAATTGATACTGAACTGTGTTGGGTTTCGTTTATAGTTGTTTTGCAAAAGTATTCCAACTCAAATCCGCGACAAATACCTTTTTCTATCACCCAAAAAAGATTGAAAATTATCAATGTCGGAGGTCAACCTACCAGACGAGCACTATATCCTGCCTTCCGCTTTGTTAGCATTTTCTGCTGTAAAATTGCATTTCTTGTTTCTAGACAGTTCAATATAGTGTAAATATTAAGCATACAACTTAATTAACTCGTTTTTAACTGCCTTTTACTTTTTAAAAATTCACTTGTGCACATTTTTTGTCTTTTTAGAACATGTGCACAGCGGTGTGGGTTTCTTCAATTGGTGTAAACATTGAGATCGTGAGTTACTTATTGGAATTTTTCATGCGAAAAGCACCTCTCGGTGCGAAGGGACACTGTACTATTAAAATATTATTTTCAAATTCAATTGAAAGCAAAGTTTGAGACCAACATGTTCTTGCTTTGGAGAATTTCTTGCAAAAAGTACTCTAATTACTCACTAGCAATAAACGCACTAACGTGTATAAAAAATATTATAGATATTTTATATTATTTTGAAGTTTTTTTTTTTTCTTTTTACTTTAAGAGCTTTTTTTGGGAATTTTATGAATTTCAGAAATTTTGTACAGAAGTTTTATTTTAGAAGATTTTATTTGTTAACAGTTTGTTTGGCACACATTTATTAATTACGCGATTTTCTTCAACAGGTTGAGTTAGCCAAAGAAGAAAAATGTGAATTTATGCCTTTCCTGTCTCCTAAAAAAGTTTCTTTGGATAACGGACGAATCGTAAGTATCGAGTTTTCTCGTACAGAGGAAGATGAGAAGGGCAACTGGAAGGTTGACGACAGCCAGAAAGTAATCTTGAAGGCAAATTTTGTCATTTCGGCTTTTGGGTCCACTCTAAAAGACAAAACAGGTTTGTATTTGTAAGAACACATTTGTGAGCATAATCTTATTTTTACCCTTACTAACCCTTTAAGTTGCAATCGTTGAGTGTGCTAAAGCAGTTTCAATTGAACTAATTTTCGGAGACATGGATAATATTGTTCTTTTCACTTATACTTAAATGAAGTGTAGCTATGTACTATCGGTGTTTCGAAAATGACTGGTGGGTTTTGAAAATCAATACATATGAAAAAAAGAAACAGGATAAAAACGTAGTCTGCTGCTTTAGGGATTTTCCGCAAATGATGTCTCTGTGCAACTTATTTGACAAGTCCCCCCCCCTCTTTTCACAAAATGTTGTCCCTCACATTTCCCACCCCCCTCCTCTCCTATCTCCATGTCAGATATCAGGCTCTATTACTTAGCATTTTGTTATAAAAATGCACTTTTATTTCAACTATAGCACGCTTTATCTTGACACAAACTGTCCTAGTTTATGACCTCCCTCCCTGCTCATGAAGCGTGACTCTCTTTATGGACGATCACTTAAGCTTGGGAAAAGTGACAGTCCCATTCGATTAAATCATATATTTATTTACTATTTCTGGAAACAGGTGTAGCTGCCGATACTCAAGAACTGCAGAGAAATAATTCGCAACATCATGTCTGAGACTAACGTCATAATTTTAAAGGGAAATTCCGGGGCCTCCATGTAGGGAACTGTGGTGGTTAAATACATTACGTAACGCTTGAGAATTGGAACACTAAGAATGGTGGCTAGAAAGAGATGAAACTTGACAAACAGAGAGATATAGATGGAAGCAATAAGTGACCCTTACTTCGAAATTATATTCATAATATAGATCGAGAATTGTGTGGGCAAAATAGACAATAAGGCCTCCGCGGGTAGCGATACACGAAACAACACGTCTTGGCACAGAGTCAGTAGGAATGACGTCTTGGGGAATGGCTCTCCAATCCTTGTCAACCATTTGACATAATTCAGCTTTTGAACGTGACGATGGCAGGGTCTGCAAACGTTTTCCAATCACATCTCAAATGCTTTCGATTGGTGAATGTTCATGAGAGACTGGTGACCAAGGAAACATCTGCACATTTTGTAGTGCACGTTGGCTAGTGAAAGCAGTGTGTATTCCGGCATTATCTTGCTAATAAAGAGCATTGAGCACTCCTTGAAAGTAAGGAAACGTCAAGGGTCGCATTATATCATTCACGTACCCTGTTAAAACTACAGGTTACACATGCACAAGGCAAAGGTGAAACATTGTAGGACTAGCGGCACCTCCTGAGGGGTGCCAGTTGACTTTCTATGGCAACCTTGAACGTCCATTTGCTCCATGTAGCACCCTATGCGTGCCTTAGGGTACCCTAGGGAGCCTAATGGCACCTTTAAGGCTGCCATTGGGAGTCAAGTGGCACCCCTCAGGGCGTGCCGCTGGTGCTACAATGTTTCACCCTTAAAGGTGCTTTGTCCAGCATGTAGTTTTAACAGTGTATTATTGGATTGACATAAAGCCTCGATCACGAGTTAGAGGTGGTCTGGAATCTTACGCAAGTGCTTCTTAAACCATGGTGTTGCGTTGTCTTGCGATGGGCCATTATTGTCGTGATTGACCTACTTCCTTCTCAATAGGACGCCCATTCGGAATGACTCTCGTTGGAGAAACAGAAGCGTGATTTTTTGAGAGCACTACTTTCTAACATTTTGTCGTTCCGACGCCGTTGTCCCGCACCATTGTAAACGCTGACGTCTGTGCCGTGAGGTCAAAAGCAACCTTTTTAACAGGAAACATCAGTGAAGGTCACCAGTATTCCACCGACCGGACATGGTTCTGGTAGATACTGGAACCTTCAAAGTGTATTAAACATGTTGCAAAATCAAAGTAGAAGTGGAATGCGAGTTCGCCAAAGGTTGTCGACGAATGCGTGGATTCACGCTTGCTGATGTCAATCTGGCTGCACCTTGACACACCAAACCCGCCAAAGATCTATAAAGATGCCTCCCCCCACCCCGGCATCCTTACTGAATGAGCACTACAATTATTTTTAAAACTCATCAGTGCTGTTTGGAACCGTGTGCTTTAATTCTAAGAGGAGAGTAAACTCGCCACGGCGCCGATCCTTTTTTTTCCCTCCCAAGTGCGCTTCCAAAAGATGCGCTCTTCTCACATTTAAACTCGAGTTTTATTCTGTAGAACATTTTCCATGCAGTTTTTTGAGACCTTAATCTGCATAGTTCGGAATTGCAAAAGAAGAGGTCTTTCTCCATTAAACAAAATGCTTTATGATGGGAAGCGTTTTGCTACACTCACTCGAAATACAGACCGCGAGCTTCAATGCTGAAGAATAAGAAGTTCTCTCTCCTCTCAGTATTATAGCTCAATGGTGACTATAGTAACATGAATATAGGCTGTGAATCGGCTATAGTAAATTTGTACAGTGTTCTTAAACGGTTGTTTCATTGCTCATATGTGTGTATCCTTTGCGACAGTGATCGAAGCCATGGCTCCTCTTGAGCTGACAAGCGACGGCCTCCCCAAAGTGAATCTCCAGACGATGCAGACCTCTGAGCCTTGGGTATTTTGCGGCGGGGATCTGGCTGGAATCGCAGAAACCACTGTCGAAGCTACGAACGACGGAAAAACAGCGGCGTGGT
>JAXGGA010016772.1:0-25919 GCA_038373865.1 Uloborus plumipes | reverse complement strand
GGCGAATATTTGTAAAATTGTAAAAAAAATCTAAAAGGAGATTTTAGCGAAAAAAATTAACAAAAAGGAAAAGTAACAAATAAATTCAAAGACAATTCCTAGTTCTATCCCACGTTCAAATGAGTTAATTTATTAATGTAAAACACTTTTGGAATTTTTTCGATCAACCCTCAAACGGTGTATGCTTCTTATTTATTTTTTAAAAAGTAGCGAAGTAGCGACTACAATTCAAAATAGTTTGTAGTCGCTACATTAAAAAAGTAGTTGTAGTTGTAGTTAACTACATTTATAGCAAAGTAGATGTAGTTGTAGTTCGCTACAAAAGAAATGTAGTTTTTCCAACCACTGTTCAAAGTACGCTTCTAAACAAATATTTTTTGTCGTGAATGCAGAAGAATCTAAATACCGTTGAATATTAATTGATAGCACATAAAACACTTAAACTTCTTAGGATTCTCAAGAACTAATCCTAAAATTAAAGACTTGGTAAAAAAGATACAGACTCATAAACCACATTAAGTACAGACTGTTTAATTTTTAGAATAGAATGTTTGATGTTATTTGTTTCTTTTTTAAGCATAGGCCAACTGACAGAACTTATAAAAGTGTTTATTAACGATAACTCTTAAGTTCGGACTTGTTTTATCTTTATTATCATTTAGATGTCAATTGCTCAGATTTACGAGAAAAAATGTTTCATTTGAGTACCTAAAATCTATTTTCAACTTTTTAAAAATTTTCAGTTTGTTGGAAAAATACAATGTGGCACGCTGAGCTTTTTCTCTCCAGATAGTGGCACTCTCCCTCAAAAGGTTGGCCACCCCTGTGTTAGAACATAAGAGCTTCAATTTAATTTATATGGATTGAGAGTGATAGATCTCTTTTTAATATAAATGCAAAAACACAATAAGGAAGCATATTATTGAAACAGGTAAAAGTATAACTTGTAATGCATACACTATAATTACTCAGTTTAAATATAATATTCCGTTTTATTACAATGACCTAAGATTAAACTGTTCTGAATGGTAATGCTAACTCCTCTTTAAAAAGCTATAATGGGGGGGGGGGGGGGGGGTCATTGGCTTTAAGCAATGATGCATTAATAAAAGTTCAAAAGTTTATTACTGTTCTGGAGTTGGACTGCAAAAAGCCCAAAATTTGTGTCATTAAATCGAGACTGCTTGACAACTTTAAATATTTTCTATAATAATTTTATCACTCCTACAAACAGATGTCATATACGTATAGGTATAGATTTAGAGCATTAATATAACTACATAAATCATTTTAAGTGAAGTGTAACTACAAGTTGTCAAAATAAACATTTTGGATATATAAACTCATTGATGGCGTTAATATTTGAATATTAATGCTAAATTATTAACATTTTAATTAAATAAACTACAAGCAAGAAAAAGAAAATCCTGATGGCTAGTAAAGGCATTACAACTTTGTATGGAGTTATTAGGACTAGAGAAGTGTCTGGGAGCATGAGGTGGGGGGGGGGTATTTGGTTAAATTTTCTAGCCTTTCTTGTTGAATGAATGCAACTTCACAGTTTTCCCAATTTCAAGAATGAGGTAGTTTTCTCAAAAAAAGTTTGGTAAAGAAAATGGTATTTTGAAACAGCAAAATATTCTGTTAAAACAATAAATAAATAAATATAAATTGGCAGTAATGCCATATTTTCACAACAGATAAAATATCAATTGTTAAGAAATGATCACTTACAATGCTGGTAATAATATGGTTTTTTCATGCACTTGAAAAGAACACAAAAAGAAAGCTAAGGAACTATTCACCTAAAATGATTTAAACAACAATCAAGAAAAATAAACAAACATTGACGGATTTGAAAAAAAAAAGAAGAAATAAAACTTAAACAATTTAAACACACAATGACAAGAGGTGATAATATAGTTGCAGTTATTATCATTCAAAGCCACATGGGAAAGCAATATATTTTTAATGTAGTACTCACTAATGCCAGCCTGAATTGATGCATACTAGGATTCTTCAACAGGAACAAGCATGATGGCAAAGTTAATAACAAAGTACTAGTGGTACTGTAAGGAAACAAAGCATTCAATGCACTTTATTAATGTATCACAACACAAAAAACAGAACAAAAACCAGAAAAAAGAAGTCTATGCTAATAAAAGTACAGCAGAACTTTGTTTGGCTGGCCTTCCTTAACCTGGGTCCTCGGATCAATTTTGAAAACTTAGAACAAAATTTCATATTTATTTTAATGATAGCGAACATAAAATCAAAATTAATAAATAATGAAATTATGATAGCAAAAACATAGTTATAAGTATGCCAAACATTCCTTTTATTTTGATTAAATTCATGGATTCCATAATAAGTTATAGTAGTTTAACAAATAGGGGTTACTGAGAGTGTCAGCCTGACACCAGTTACCTTAGAATGACAAGACTTGAAGTTGAAAACAAGACTTTTAACTTGACGAAAATAGACAAGACACACCAAAGGTTGGCAACTTTATCCTGAAATCAAGAACTTAAAGTTATTATTAGTGAAAATGAGTTAGAAAAATGCTATCAATACTCAGAACAATTTTTGACACGAAACAAAAGCATTTTACTAGAGCTGGAAACATTTGACACAACTTCAGCCTTTCATTTTTTAAGGAATTGTCTTTACACTTAATAATATAGTTCTCGAGTGAAAAACAAGTAACAGTAATATAAATTGTTTATGGAGGAAAAAATATTCATTTAATCATTGTGTGCATAAGAAACTAATTTCAAAAGAGAAAATAACAAATTACATTTGGCGCTTCGTGGTCAATGTTATTCCTCTTAAGCATTGGTGTAAATAATATTCCTTACACTAATAAGAAAGGAGCAAAATTAAAACTTCAAAGCAATCATCAAGTTTTAAACGATGGTAGTAAAAAAACTGAATAATATTATACCAAAAGTAAGAGGTCAAAATATAACAAAGATTCTTCAAAACACTTATATGATATTCTACACTAACCAGCATTTTTTAATGAAATGGTGCTAATGTATATTGAGAACAAGAAAAGAAAAAAAGCTATGTGGTTAAAAATAAATAAATTTCTTTTTAACACGTTTAGAAAACAATCATTTTATTCATATTAATCATGAAGCCCATTTTAAATGACAATTGTTACTACCCCTTTTTCTTTTGGAACTAAACCCATCTTTGCTTATCTAATCTATCTCTCTCTTTCTTTTTCTCTTTTTTTAAATGTCATATTCAAAGTCACTTTTCAATGGAAATTTTTCTTTTATGAAAGTAGAACGCATTGCAATGAGCTTATGCTCACAACAAAATAGTGGTTCAGCTTAATCTCGCCATCAGCTGTGACTGTCTCCTGGAGAACCTTCATAGTTTCAGCAGTTTCTGGTTCTTTCTGCAGACTGCAATCTGGAATAGGTCTGTAATGCTGACCATTAGTCCAATACTGATCTTTATCTAATCACTCTGATGTAGATCATTAATGTGATACCTAAGGCTTGTTAGCGTCATAAACTCTGTACCTCAGAACCAGACTAACTGAAGTCCATTTTCGTAACTTTTCAGGAGAGGGCAAAAACGATTGTCGGAAGCATGCAAAGGATGGGACTCGCGCTCTTTTAATGCTGCTAAATAATTGTGAAGGATTTTTTTTATAGAACAACATTCTCATGGATCGATGCTGAGTAAGATTCAACATACAATGCAAAAATAAGTTAAAATCGCCATTTTTGGACTTACGTTGTTCTGGTTCTGAGGTACAGAACTGAGTTAATACTGTGATGGAGAAACCATCACATCTTATATGAAGCACTGTAAGTGCATGATAACAGTTTTCCTTCTTTCCCCTTAGTCAGTCACAAATCACGTGACTGCAGGCAGAGCGCATATGGCAATGTGTGCCCGGTGAGGCTGGTAACGCCGAGAAGAAGACAGCTAAAAACCACGTGTCATCTTCCAGCCAATCCTACTTCTCCATCAGATTATTTTTAAATGGCATCGACTGGGCTGTTTTCAACCAGTGATAAGTTTTTTTTGGGCACGGTAATTAACTTTAAAATTTTTGACAAATGATTGTGAAATTCAACTGCCATTAGTGGCAGATTTAAAATGTAATGATGTGAAATGAGTGAGTTACCAGGAGGTCATGGGGATAGCTAGGTGGTCCGGAGGAGAGGAACAGGAGAGCAGAGCTGCATATCGGATTAGCTCTAATGATTAAGTATTTTTGAATCTTCTTGTTGGGGGGTATTTTTTTTTTAACTTCCTTATTTTTAGGAATGGATCTTAGGATTTAAGTATTCATTTATGTTTTTATAATTTCCCGCTAAAATTATTTGCTCATACAGTAAATTCATTGGGGAATATCTAACGATCTGATATATGTGTGTTCCGAAGTCTGAAACTATCTAGTTTTCTATGCGTATGAATTTTAACATTGTTATTTTTTAAATTAAATATTAAAAGATTTTGTTGGTGATAATGCACTCATGATGATATATCGCACATCCAGAATGAAAGGGGCACATCTCAAAATAGCTGTTTTGAGAAAAATCGATTTGAAAATTTAAACTTTTTTAAATCCTTGCCCTGACTCTAATAACTATTGAAATTAGATAAACTCTCATTGATTATTTGATTAAGGGTTCTGCTAGGTGACTACGGTCTGCATTTCCCGGTCAATTTTAAATAAGTCGGTAATTAATGAGAAGTGCCCCTTTCATTCTCCATTTTCGTGGAGAATGAAAGGGGCACATCTCAAAATAGCTATTCTTACGGGCATCGGTTTATACACCATTTAATTTTTTTTTTTTTAATGTTCTTGTCATGATTTTAACCTACATTTTTTAATGATGCATGTTTTGTGTAATTTATATCAGGACTTTTTTTATCCACGAGTGGGGGCAACCGCCTCCCCCCAAGGAAGGGGGGTTCTTCATACAAATCCCAAAATTACAACGGATTTGAGCCACATTTGGCACGTAGGTCCTTTCATGCTCAGAATGTCACGCCAGGGTTCTTTCTCTCTGCTTACGAGAGGGGGCTGAGAGTTGCAAGAAAATCTTTTAAGTGGAATACTTACATTATTATTTACAGTGGCTGAAATTTTACGAAATCCGAAAAGGCCTTAATTAAACTTTAAAATCATAAAATTTCTCTTTTCTGCAGGCGAAATTTTACACTACTTTTTGTAGGGATTTTGATTTATACCTGATTCCTACGCATCACGAGACAACTCGTGATAATTAACTCGATAATGGAAAAAAAGGGCATTTTAGTTGTTTATACTTTTGTACGTACGTATGCACGGTCGGATGCGCCAAAAAAAAAAAAAAAAAAAGACATTCCTTCGAGAATGAGTAAAGTAGAAATTTAGGCCGCAGTTGAATGCAAATCTTTTCGAGAAAACATTACTTCCTGTACTACTTACAAGGAAGTATAAAAGTAATAACTACTGTCTGTTTGCATATTGTGCGCCTGGCAGCCACGAACGCTTCCATTTGAAAAAGGGGAGATAGGTTTAGGATGCGCACTTCCCAATGCCTTCAGTTTTTCTTCGCTTGCTACTTCCTCGTTGCATTTCCCCCCTATTTCGAGAGAGTCAGAAGAGACGTGGTGCAAGCGCAGATTCAACGGAGGTTTCGCGAAAAAATGTTAGACAGTAATTAGTATTTCCATCTTTGTAGTTCAGTTTCGCAGGAATGACAATACCAATAACATTAATACAAAATTTTACTCTCATACAGTTATTATTTTCACTTTCAACGTAAAAATTAAGCCTTTCTGTAAAACATTGATATCTTACCAAAATTCAGAATGTAAACATTCTACTACCAATTTTAATTTTCGCTCTTTAACAGGGTATGAATTTAGATCAGAACGGGCAGAAAGTCAACAGCAATTATAGTTTTCTTTCTTTATTAATGATTCGATTTAACATTTCAGAAGGTTTAAACGCAAAGCAGACGATCTATTCAAAAAGTCGAAGGAAAAAAAATAATACGAAGAATTTCAAATTTATTTAAAAAAATAACGTATCTCTAAATCGTTTGCAGATTTTTTTTTTTTTTTTTTTTTTTGTGTTTTGATTTCTCAATATTGACCTTGCTTGTAGTTTAAACGTTGTACTTAAATAGGTATAGTAATTCTAAATGTGTGACAAAGTTATTTTTAAGTTTGTAGCTTTTAACAAACATTTAACAAAAGGGTTCTGTGTAGTAGAGTTATAAAATAGTTCTAAAAGTATTTAATCAACAAATTATTTAATACGTTACTGTTTTCAATTTAATAGCAATTTTTTTCAATATAAAAGCATAGAAGCTGATAAACAAAACTAATAAAAAATAATTAGATTCACTTATTTTTCGACTGTAGAATTTAAAACGGTTAATTATGCACTGAAGTCATGATGCTTAGTTTTACCACACAAAAATATTTTTATATATTATTTTTGAATTAGCTGTAATGATAGAATGTACTGTATGAAATATAGGAAATTTTAGTATATTAAAAAATTGCAAGTTTTCTCGAAGAAAAAAATTGTTCTAAGGATTTTTAGATACATTTATTTCATTTGAAATGTGAAACATTTTGTCAACTGATACTTCCTATCGCTGTTTCATTTCAGAACAATATTAAATCAAATTTTAATTCCTAATGATTTGACGCTAGGTTACATAATACTATTCTTCTTATTCTAAAAAAAGGAACCCTTCATAAAGTACTTGCGCACAAACAATTTATACTTAATAACGAACAATTAAAACGAGTGTCACTTCAAAAGAAAGCAAAATTACGGTTTTCTTAATTGGTTTACAAAAAAAGTACTAGCCATAATTTGCACCAATTCCGCTCGGCGAACTCTGATTATCAAAGATGTGCCCCTTTCAAACTCAATTCTCCCTTCACAATCGGCAGAATCTGGAGAATGATAAGGGCATAAGTTGCTTTTTAGCTACGACTGTTAACACTAGAAAAAAATGGGTCGGTTTCTCATGTAAGGTGTGCTAAGGTACGCTATTTAAACATGTTTCCAAAAAATGCATTTTTTGAGATGTGCCCCTTTCATTCTGGATGTGCGATATGTATGTTCTGAGTTGTCGGAAAGATTGTTTCTTTCCCTGAAAACTTCTGATTTCCTAAGCGGAAGATTTCGACATTGTTTCTTTAAAATAAATAAATAAACTAAAAGATTTTTGTGGGTACTAATATACTGATGATACGACTGGTTAAAAAAAAGGAGGGAAATTTGAACGATTATCGGTTATGAGATGAATTTGAAATAAATGTGCTTCTTTTTTGATCAAATACTGTCTTTTCTGTTCTTAATTTTTTCAGCCTAAACGAAAAGACCTAGGGGGAAGACTGGTTCCTGATGCGGTTATGTGTCTAAGCAATCAGTCAGGTCGTATGATTTTTTTGGGACACAGTTCTGGGTTTCCATCTCCAGATCCAAAGACTAAAACCTGGGTTATGGCTCTTGATCTGACAATTCCCCTTTTCGGGGTTAGCAACTGTTTTTGACTTTCCTCGCACCTTCCCTTCCTTCCACCCCAACAGATAATCCTATTTTTCGTCACCACATTTACAGCTGCTTTTAATTGTTTAATTAAGGCACTTTGTATAAACTTGCACTTTGTGTGGCCACCATAAAACTTTCTTCTATATCTATCTTCTGAAATTCTTGGATCTAACGTATACCACTCATGTAATCACTACTATAAAATTCTGACATTCGCAAAAACAGAAAGATTTCGATGGTTTGGAATAGGCGATCTTAAATCATTGGCGCAACTAGTGTTAAAATTTAGTGGAAAAAAATACCTCATATAGCCCTCGGGAAAAAGGGAAAAGTCGCTGCAACACAGCCATAGCATCATCTACGCTTTTTAAGAAGGGGATCCAACACAATCCACTCACACCTAAAGCCGTTACAGCCAGCATAACAAATTTTACTGCTCTGGTAAAAGACAGAAAAAAACAACTTATTTTCATATTTTAGAAACATAATGCAGTAATGCAGAAGGCGAAACATGTACTGTACAACAGTTATACAACAAAATGATAATAGACAACAAAATTGATGCATTTTTAAGTAGCCAACTCCAACGCAGTAAAATACTGATGAAGCTATTGCTATTATTTCTTTTTTTTTTTTAACTATATACCTGTAACAGCAGTACCTGATTTGGGACTGGGACCTAGGTAAGGTGAATTGTGCCTTAGTTTGAACAATTACAAAATTATGCATGCAAACTTTTGGAAATGGAACTAACAATTTTATATGAGTGCCACTAATTAATTATAGCACTTGTAATTTAAAAAATAACAGAAAACACTATTAAAACTAAACAATTTATCTTTAAAAGATCATTGTAATTAACTAACTTTTTTAGACAGTTCAAAACTTCAAGTTATTTTAAAGACGGTCAAAAGATTCATCCATTTAACTCTATTAAAATGTTATTAGCGATTTCACTTTACACAAACGAATGCCGGTATTCTCCACGCCGTTTCAACGGACGCTTGAAGCGAGGCTTCAACGCAAGGCTGCAAAATAACCGTATTCTCCATTCCGGTTTGGTGAAAAGATGCGTCACAAAACCCCCATTTTTGAAGCTCTGCTTGTGCCCTCAACTTTGGCGGTTCAAGCGTATATTTCCTTCCTATCATCCCTTTCTCGTAAACAAACATGGACGCCAATCGTATGGATCGTGTGGAGAATTTTGAGTTGGCGAATTTTCAAAGGCTCAGCAATACTTCTACTTCCATAGCAGTAAAGTTACACTTTTGAACCATCTTATTATTTATTTTATGAACGGTTCAAATAGAAGAGAAAAGATATAGAAGCACGCTTTGCATAAAATGAGATAAATGAAATCAAGCAGTATGAATGAATGAAGTGAAAAGGGGGCGCTCCCAAGGCAGCGCAAGCACTGCGACCACAGGTCTATTGTACTATCCCCGTTAGAACCCTACAAGAGCCCAATAGCTGAAATGAACTTAAGCAGATGTCTAACAGGAATGCTAGACAGTTCATAGAGATCTAAACAATGGTACCCCAAATGTTCAAATCTGTAGGCAGAATAAAAATCACATTCACACAGAACATGACCAGAACTTTCATCTGCCTCAAGGCAGCCTCTACAAGCTGGGTCATCAGTGATACCCAACAGGTTTAGGTGTCTATTAAGAGTACAGTGTCCGGTGAGAAGTCCAATAGACATCTTAATCTCTTTTCTGCTCAAACTAAGTAGCTCCCTGGACCTCAGCCAGGGTTGACGTTAGTTGAGAGCTTTAGCTTGTCTCTGTGAGTCAGATTGAAGCCACCTGGCATATGAGTCATTCATAAGCAGGTTTCTTATAGTATTCCTGACTTTGTTATAGGGCAACCCAATAGCAGGTTCAGGACCTACGAAAGGCATGTTGGAGCCTAATTTGGCAAGCTGATCAGCAACTTCGTTTCCATCAATGTTACGGTGGCCAGGGACCCAGTAGAGGGTAACCTTATTCTTGCTGGCGAGCCTTACCAGTGCATTGTGGCATTCCCAAACTGACTTGGTAGTAAAGCAGTAGCTATTGAGGGCTTTTAAGGCGGCTTGACTATCAGAGAAGATTTTTAAAACCTTACCAGTTAAGTCGCGTTCAAGGCAATTGGTTACACATGCCAGGATAGCTAGAACTTCAGCCTGGTAAACCGTAGCAAGCTTCCCAAGCGAAAAGTAAAGCTTTGTTTTGCTGCTGCTGCAAAAAGCACCAGAGCCAGTACCGGAAGAGGTCTTAGAGCCGTCAGTGAACCAAATTTCATTGGCATTACTGACAAGCTTCGGAACATCCTTCCATTGTTCTCTGGAAGGAAACACAATGTTATAATTAGCATTGAAACTAATATGTTTTAACAACCAGTCGCTTGGCATCAAAAAGTAGGGATGCTTGACGGCCTCTATACAAAATTTATCATAAAGAGACGAGTGGCGAGGGGTCTTCCAGAGACCCAGGAGGTTCAGGCGATATGAACAGGTAATCGCTTCCAGTTCCACTTGTTTGTGAAGTGGAAGTAAACCTATAAGAAGTTCTAGGCTTTGAGAGGGAGTAGTTCTCATTGCACTAGTAATTGCAATGGTAGCCATCCTTTGTAGGGTGGTAAGACTGCTCTCAGTAGTTACATTATGGGTCTTACCCCACCAGGCAATGGCCCCATAAGTTATTGTGGGTACAATAACCCTGGTGTAGACCCAGTGGGCAATTTTTGGTGAAAACCCCCAATTACTGCCAATGGGGTGCCTGCAGGACCAAAAGATCCTTTTGGCTTTGTCAGTAATAAGCTTGAGGTGCAAATTCCAGTTTAAAGTACTGTCAAAAATCACACCCAAGTACTTGACTTCACTGGAATAGTCAAGGGGAGAGTTAAAGAACTCAATCTTGCAAAGATCCTTCAGCCGTTTAATCAAGCGGTAAAGGATGCAGTTAACAAATGGAAAATGTCACATGAGTCATTCTACCCAATGGCGATTGCCGTTTCATTTCGACTTCAACTAACAATCCTCTCTCGTAAGTGGTTCTTGCAGCAACTTGGAGAATACGCAAAATGTTCAATACGACTTTTAACTTAAAATCTGTTTCGGGAGGCCCAAGTAGTTTCTCCGATTTGAGAATACAGCAGTAAGTGACTTGAAGCAAAATCCAAACTTTTAAGCATTTTTTTTCAACAACATTTTCTTCTTCTTTTTGAGTGTGTGTGTGTGTGTGCATTTGAATAGTATCTTCTGTAAGGTGTCTGTAAGGATTTTTTTTTCTACAAAGTATACAGCTTTTAAATCATCCTTTTTGCAGCCAGTGCAGTGCATCTACATTGAACTTTATCATTTAATTAAAATTAAATTAAAAAAAAATCATAATCATTTAAAATCTCACCCTTTCGAATTTGGCAAACGTACACAGGAACCTAAGAGGTAGCAAAAAAATGGAAGAGCATAATACAAGGTCATCTGCTTGTAATGTAGAGCCAAGGTGAAGAATGCGGATCCGATGATGTCATATCCCCACATCAAGAAAACAACAGCAAATAAGGTAAGTCCGAGACTTACAGAATTATATATAAAGAAGAATTAAGGATAGTCTTTAGTATGATTGGAAATATTAGTGTTAAGTTTGAAAGATTAAGAGTGGCCACAATTACATGTTTGTTACAATTTTTAAAAATATGGCAATGCAACTACTGAACGCACACATGTATAAAAACTTAACATCTTAGATCTAGTTGTTGCTCGATAAATAAATTTGAAGTTAGTGTGCTTATTTTAAGAGACGTTGTTTCCTTTGCTTATACATATTTTCTGGTGGTTTAGAAATAATATATGTATGTCTAAAAATAATCTATGAACTACTTCTTAAATGATTAACCACATAATAAACTTAAAAATAGCGGACATTTTCGATTGCTCTAACAATAAGCGTACATATAAGTTATACAAGAAAGACTAGAAAAACTTTAGCACATAAATTTAAATATTTTCCACTCCAAATTCCCTGAAGGTTTTTTAAATTGGAAACATAATTCAATCAACTCCTAATCATTTCAACAAATTTTTAAAAAGTTCTCTAAGATAAGAACATTGTCATATTGAGGCAGGTAAGAAGGTAGTTCATTGTTGCTAAATGCAACAGAGAATACTTATTCTTTCAAACTGTGAATGTGTCTGTTAGGGGAACAAAAGCAAAGGTCACCAATGGTTAGTCAACCAATGTAGCAGGTCTGTCATTTGGCGGGTTCAATTGACCTCACTATTTCCACCAAACCACTGGTCTTCATTTTTACATTAATCAAACATATATATTTAATAATTTCCATCATTTTCAAACAAATCCAATACATTAACCCTTTAAGGACGATTGCTGGTGGTTGCACAAGGACTAGAGGATAAAAATTCCCATCAATACATTATTGACCACTCTTTTTAAATTAATAAAAGATCACAATTACAAATAAAAATATTTGAGAATGTACATTAATTGTTGGCTCATATCTAAAAACAGAACAGTAAACAATAAATTCTAATGGCCAAATTAACTGAAGGTGGAAATTAGTGCTTGATACTAATTCCTGGCTTTCAACAACAAATTTAGTATGTAAGACTGATGGTATGTATAGACAATATATATCAGATACATATTGTTACAAATCTTGTAAATAGTTGTTGTTTTTCCTGCCTTGCATCATTTTCATTAGTTTTGGTTTTATCTGACGTCATGTTGCAAAAGTATCTGAAGATATCACCTTTATCACTAGTATACCGACCCTGTAACACTTTGTAGTTTTTACACTTGCCCTAACTTAATAAGCGTGAAGACATTTTCGCGTTTTTTCTTATCGTGGTTTTGGATTACGTAATGTTAGGAATGAAACAAAATATTCCAGGTTTTTCTCGAATATTGTGGACATTTCTTTCCGTGTATAAATAGCTGGCCTTGAACACAAGTCAGTTAGTTCTTTTCAGATGTTGATTTCTGAGAGTGCTCGTTTTTATTCGCTTTGGGCGAATGTTGTTTTTTTGCTTTTGTAATTTCTTAATTACTGTTCACGTTAGATACGTGGTGCTGATTTACTGTTGAGAGTACAATGTACTGTTTGTTGCCTAATTGCTGGATGTTTAGCAATTGTTTCCTGCTCTTATTGTAAATAGTGTACATACTTGTAAATAAATTTATAGTTACTTCCTCAAGATTGGAATGCTCATTTGAAGAAAGTTGAAGGTGCTACGGACTCGTTACAATTTTGGCGCCCAACGTGGGGCATCTTCAAGGACTTTCTTGGAATTACCTGTGAACTTGGACTTTTCTTCCTAAGGACTTTTTGACTTCGGAATTTTATGGTAATTACTCGAGCAATGGATGAACAACTGAAACAACTCCTGGATGCGATCAACGCTGTTAAAAATGACATGGCCGCTAATCAAGAACAATTAAAAAATGATCTGGCTACTAATCAAGAACAATTAAAAAATGATCTGGCTACTAATCAAGAGCAAATAAAGAATGATATGGCGACTCTGGCTACTAATCAAGAACAACTAAAGAGTGATTTAACATCGAGCATAACTTCAAGCCAAGAAGAAATTAAGAGTGATCTAACGTCAATGAAAAGTTTGGTGGAAACTAAATTTATCAACATGGAAAATAAAGTGGAGGCTCTAGAAGATCGAATCACCACAGTAGAAAACCACGTGGAAAAGAAAATTAAAGAACTTGAATCGAAGTTATCAGCATCCTCCAACAACTCAAGTGACTGTGTAGCTGCAGCTGGAACTTCTCGTCCATCCATCAAACTGGCCACGTTTGACGGGAAGACCTCGTGGAATATTTACAAGAAGCAGTTCCTCATCGTTTCAGAAGCAAACTCCTGGGACTCTTCCACGAAAGCCTGTCACCTTGCAGCCTCGCTGAGAGGGGATGCAGCTGAAATACTACAGACCTTCCCAGAGGACAAGCTCTGTGATTTCGAAGCCTTATCATCGGCCTTGGAGCTTCGCTTTGGCGAAGTATGCCAAAAAGAATTTAGCCAACTCCAGCTGAAATCCCGACTTCAGAGGGATGGAGAGACTTTGCAAGTGTTTGCAGCAGACGTTGAGAGGCTTTCTCATCTCGCCTTCTCGAACTGTCCTTTGGATGTTCGCGATAGCCTGGCCCTGAACTACTTCATAGACGGAGTGCGAAGTCCAGAAGTCCAGACGGCTCTCCGGATGGCGGACATCAAAGATCTTAAATCCGGTCTGGTCTACGCAATGAAGTTCGAGGTTGCACAGCAAACATCCCGCAAGGATCGCCATTCAAACAGAGGCGTGGAAGTGAGTGCCCCGGATTCGAACTCAACTCGTCTCTCGGAAATTGAGCGACAAATCAAAGAGATCTCGGGGATCCTGAAGAAGACTAGCAAAGACCAAAGTGGACAACCACTGAAGTGCTGGAAATGTGGCGGTGAGGGCCACGTACGAAGGAATTGCGAAGCTCGCCAAGAAAAAAAGACGTCTCCCAAAGTTTTCCAGATTTCCCCAAGAAGTGGCGGCTGCAACGGACTCTTCATTTACGCTTATGTGAATGGGTTTCCCTGCGAAATGATTGTGGACACAGGAGCCAACGTTACCATTATTAAGGCTGATGTGGCTCGTCAATTTGGACTCAAGATCTTATGGAAGCCGCCCTGCGTTACTCTCCAAACTGTGACAGGTGACAAAATTGAGATTGAAGGAAAAGTGAACTTAGAAATAATGTTCGGAAGCGCCACTTACCATCACACGGCATTCGTCGCTGACATTACAGATCCCTTCATTCTCGGACTGGACTTTTTGAGAAAATTTGATTTTTCTATCGACCTTAAAAATAATGAGCTGCACTCGATGAGGGAAGACATAGCAATTTTCAATGCTGAAAATAACCTAAAATCCGCTCATCAAATAATAGCCCAAACAGATTTATTGATTCCCCCAAGATCAGAAATACTAATACCTGGCTCCATCAATGAAAACAACAGCTTTAAATTCGGCCTAATTGAATATCCTAACCAGAGTAATAGCCCAAAAGGAGTACTAGTGGCATCTACACTTGTGGACCTTTCAAAGAATGCAGTTCCTGTGAGAGTCGCCAATGTAAGTGAAAGACCGAGGAATATCAAGAAAGGGGAAGTGTTGGCAACTTGTACTCCCGTAAACTGCATCATCAGAAGAATTGATTGCTCCGAGACTGTGTCTTCCGAATCCTTGACTTCGAAATTAATTGGGAGTGCAGCATTATCGAAGGATCAAAGATACGCTGCGGAAAAATTGGTGGACGACTTCAAGCAGGTGTTTTCATCTACATCCGAGGATGTTGGTCGCACGAATTTAACGCAGCATAGGATCGACACTGGAGATCATCCCCCAATCAAGCAGCATCCAAGACGACTACCGTTCGCCAAGAAGGAAGAGGTTGAGATCCTCTTGAAAGAGATGCAGGAAAATGACGTCATCGAACCCTCATCCAGTCCTTGGGCATCCCCTATCGTCTTGGTCCGAAAGAAAGACGGCTCCACCAGATTTTGTGTTGACTACCGACGCCTGAATGACATCACCAAGAAGGACAGTTACCCTCTTCCACGGATCGATGACACTCTGGACACCCTTTCCGGACACAAGTGGTTTTCTACCCTGGATTTAAAGAGCGGCTACTGGCAGGTGGAGATACACCCCGACGACCGAGAGAAGACGGCGTTTACAACCGGACAAGGCTTGTGGCAGTTTAAAGTGATGCCCTTCGGCCTCTGCAATGCTCCAGCCACGTTCGAGCGTCTTATGGAATCAGTGCTACGAGGACTCTCTTATGAATCCTGTCTTGTCTACTTGGATGACATCATCATCATAGGACGCAGTTTTGAGGAACATTTGGCTAATCTTAGGAAGGTGCTGCAAAAGCTTAAGGAAGCCAACTTGAAGTTAAGCCCGTCCAAATGTAACTTGTTCCGCCGTGAGGTGAACTACCTTGGTCACATTATCTCTTCAGAGGGTGTACGAACAGATCCAGACAAGGTATCAGCAGTCAAGAATTGGAGCCGCCCCGAAAATGTCCATCAGCTGCGAAGTTTCCTGGGGCTCTGCACGTACTACAGGAAGTTTGTGAAGGGTTTTTCCAACATTGCACGACCTTTGCATAAGCTGACGGAGAGTAAACAAAAATTTGAATGGTCCAAAGAATGCGAGGATGCATTTCTACAGCTGAAGGAGGCTTTAACATCAACGCCTATTCTCTCTTATCCTCAGCCTGAAAAATCCTTCATACTTGACACTGATGCGAGCCACGAGAGCGTTGGAGCTGTTTTATCTCAAGAAATAGACGGTAACGAACATGTCCTCGCCTACTGGAGCAAATGCTTATCCAAGTCGGAGCGAAATTATTGTGTCACGAGAAAGGAATTGCTCGCCATAGTTAAAGCTGTAGAACATTTCCATCATTACCTCTACGGCCGTAAATTCCTGCTCCGGACCGATCATGCCTCTTTAACTTGGCTTTTGAATTTCAAGAATCCAGAGGGCCAGGTAGCCAGGTGGATACAGCGGCTCCAGGAATATGACATCGAGATTAAGCACCGAAAAGGTTTGTCACACGGTAATGCTGACGCATTATCAAGAAGACCTTGTTCCGAGAACTGCCATTATTGCTCCCGAATTGAGAAACAGTACGGGACGACAATCCCTACTGCCTGTCAAGTTACTGCTACTTCATCATCTTCAGATCCTGATCAATGGAGTGACGACCAAGTTAGAAAAGATCAGTTTGAAGACCCAGACCTAAAGCCTATCATAGAGTTAATGGAAAAAGACAGTCGGCGACCTAGTTGGCAAGACATTTCTATCTACAGTCCTGCAACGAAAAGATACTGGGCTCTATGGAAATCTCTCCAGTTGAGAAATGGCGTCCTGTATCGGAAATGGGAATCTGACGATGGTAAAGCATTCAAATGGCAGTTACTCCTTCCCAGATCAAGAATTCCAGACGTTCTAAAGGAATTGCACAGTAGTCCGACTGGAGGACACTTTGGTATCCTGAAAACCCTCCACAAGGTTCGAGAGCGCTTCTTCTGGAGCAAGGCGAAGGATGACGTGGAGAAGTGGTGTCATTCTTGTGACGCCTGTGCTGCCCGTAAAGGACCGAAGAGAAGAAGCCGCGGGAAGCTACATCTTTACAACGTAGGAGCTCCTTTCGAACGAATCGGGATCGACATTCTTGGTCCTCTACCGAAAACTACTGATGGGAACAAATACATCCTCGTTGCCATTGACTATTTCACCAAATGGCCCGAAGCATATTCCATTCCGGATCAAGAAGCTACCACTGTAGCAGAGACTCTAGTCCAGCATTGGATCTCGAGATATGGGACACCTTTGCAGATCCATTCCGATCAGGGAAGAAACTTCATCTCTGCTGTGTTTAAGGGCCTATGTGATATCCTCAAAATTGAGAAAACTCGAACGACACCACTACACCCACAATCGGACGGCATGGTGGAGAGATTCAACAGGACAATCCTTAATAATCTCTCGCTTATGGTCTCCAAAAATCAACAGGATTGGGACAAGAAACTTCCTCTGTTCCTGCTGGCCTACCGCAGTGCTGTCCACGAGACCACCGGATATTCCCCATCACAGATGCTCTTCGGCCGAGAGCTTCGGCTGCCTTGTGATCTCGTCTTCGGTCTCCCTCCAGATGCGCCTTCATCGCCTGAGGAGTACGTCCAGGATCTCCAGGCCCGGTTGGAGGACGTTCATCACTTCGCACGGGAGCGAATCAACATCGCGACGGAGAAAATGAAGACCCGATACGACACAAGGTCCACTGGCCATGACTTTCAAGAAGGTGACAAGGTGTGGCTATGGAATCCCATCCGACGTAAAGGTCTGTCACCCAAATTGCAGTCGCATTGGGATGGACCCTACACAGTCCTTCACCGGCTGAACGACGTCGTAGTGAGGATCCAGAAGTCATCACATTCAAAACCTAGGGTTGTACATTATGATCGGCTAGCCCCATACTATGGCCATAGTTCGTAAAATAAATCTAAAGCTACCATGGTAATTTGTTTGTAAATTTTGTAAATAACTTTTGCCTTTAATTGTCTGTAATATTACTTTATCAATGTTATTATTTCTTTCATGTTCTCATTGTTATTGTTTATCATGTTTATGATTGGTCATCATGTAATGTGTGTATCTGTAAGTTTTCCCTTGCTTCCTTTCTGGGGATTGTACTGCCCGGGACGTGCAGTCCTTGGGAAGGGGGCAATGTTACAAATCTTGTAAATAGTTGTTGTTTTTCCTGCCTTGCATCATTTTCATTAGTTTTGGTTTTATCTGACGTCATGTTGCAAAAGTATCTGAAGATATCACCTTTATCACTAGTATACCGGCCCTGTAACACTTTGTAGTTTTTATACTTGCCCTACATTTGATAAGCGTGAAGACATTTTCGCGTGGTTTTTTTTCTTATCGCTAGAATTTGTGAATGGATTACGTAATGAAACAAAATATTCCAGGTTTTTCTCGAATAGTGTAGACATTTCTTTCCGTGTATAAATAGCTGGCCTTGAACACAAGTCAGTCAGTTCTTTTCACATGTTGATTTCTGAGAGTGCTCGTTTTATTCGCTGTTCGCTTGGGCGATGTTTTGCTTTTGTAATTGCTTAATTACTGTTCACGTTAGATACGTGGTGCTGAATTACTGTTGAGAGTACAGTGTACTGTTTTGCTACCTAATTGCTGGATGTTTAGCAATTGTTTCCTGCTCTTATTGTAAATAGTGTACATACTTGTAAATAAATTTATAGTTACTTCCTCAAGATTGGAATGCTCATTTGAAGAAAGTTGAAGGTGCTACGGACTCGTTACAATATCAATAAATAACAATAATACAATATAACAAAAATAAGCAATTAAATAATTTAAGATGGAAAATAACAGCAACAAGATATGAAATTAGTAAGTGTTTTATAAATGCCTTCACTAAGTGTAGACTAGCATCAAGTAACTTGATGCAAGTCACTTCAATATGTGATTGAAATAAAAAGATTTTAAACAACCCTTTAAAATTTGGGGTGTGAGTGCCAGTCTGAGATTCTTATTGTACTCTCGACCTAAATACACTTAAACAATATAAATCTCAAAAATAAAATTAAGCTTCCCTCAAAGTAAAAGGATACTGAAAATGACCGTGATCAATGAGGATTAGTCCTGGATACAGTAAACATAAACTTGCAGCAACTGCCTGGAGAAAAAAAAAAACAGTATATAAAATATCATTAAACTATCGATGTTATTATTATTGTTGTTAATTTATTAGTTCTTTAATATTTTGACATATGGAAAGGCCTAGAAACTTGAATACATTATTTTTCAGTAATAAAAATTAAGTTTGAATACTTAAATTCTATGTACTTAAGTCACATTAAGAAAAAAAAATCAAACCTTGTTAAAACAAACTGAAATGGACTTTCAAAATCAGTTACTCTTCACGATACCTTATATTACCGGAACAACAATACACAACAAACAGAACGGGGTTCAGAAATGTAGTTTGTCATAGCAGTAATTCATTTTAAACATGTTCGAATGGGCATAGCCAAAGGAGGGCAGGGAGGGGCAACTGCAACTCCCTTGATCAGAGCCAGGAGGAACTCCGATAGGAAGCCACTGTGACCTCCCAACTTTTTTCTTATCAGCCAATTTGTTTTTCTTTTGATAATTTTTCTGGTTACAAGTTGGTACACATATGCTTCACAACTTCAAAATCAACTGAATACAGTAAAAAAATATTTGTAATATGAGTCCAATGTGTTAAAATAAAGTCTGACCATTTAACAAGAAAAGGATTAGTTTTGCAGAGTCAAATTACAAGAATGGCTCTTTTCTTCAGATTGTCAGAATTTAGACTTTTTGGGAGGTCACAGTGACTTCTGAGAGTTGGTTTGAATGTGGAGGAATGATCTCTGAAAACTTTCGAGATAATTGTAACTTTTTGGGAGGTCACAATGACCTCCCATTGTTTGATGATGCTCCTGCTTGCACATCACTAACGCAAATCCTGGCTACGCCCATGTTCAAATTTATGAGATTTGACTGTAAAGCAATAACCTTTCAGATTACTACAGGTTAAAGCAAAAGGTTGCACACTGCAGCATGAAGATACAACATAAGTTGCATTCAGTTATTAAAAGGTATAAATTAAAAGGAAAAAGTCATTCTTTGATAAGTTGCATTTGGCATCCTGATAAATCAAGATTTTTCAACTAATGCAGCATAAAGTTCTTAATGAAGTTCAAATTAAAATATACACTACTGGCCAAAAGTACTGCAAATTTTAAAAATCTACTATTATAACAAGAGTAAGAACAAGAAAACAAATAGTCAATATTTTTTGGTGTCAATATGTCATATTATTTTAAAGACAAGATCTGATTAAGTTAATCAAGAGAAAAAAATTTAAATTATTTTTTAAAAAAGCACCCACAAACAGCAGCATACATAGATTAAGGAGTGCACCCCTAGTCCCCTCATTAAAATATAAGAAGTATTTTTCTAATGCAACTTATAATGCTAATTTTCTAGATTGTGTGCCCCCCCCCCCCCCGTGCCACTGTCTACAAAAAAAAAAAAAACAACATTCAAATTCATCAAGAAGTTGGAATACAATTTGGTTTCCCGGGAGGACATTTTTTAAGTTGCTCAAATATTTAGGTTGAGAGTAAAAGATTAAATGTGTGTAATAGGATCGAAAATTATTCAATGTGTTTTCAAGCTGTCTTTAGCTGTTATCACAGCAGTCACTCTTTCAGGCATAGTTTCACAAGCTTTTTCAACCCTTCGTTTGGTATTTCATTGAGCCAAACTTTTGTATAATTGTTTTCTTTAACTTCTCTACTAAATTTACATTTAAAGTCAGTTTAACCCCTTGCCATAAAATGACCAGTCTGACTCGTCTTTCATTTAATGGGCCACTGTAGACTTTGACGAGCCTGACTATTAGTTTTTAACATTATCAGCTGAGAAAAAGTAAATGGTATTTTTCAGTTGCATTAAGTTCCTGTTAATTTGCATGTCAAGAGGTTAATAGCAAAGAAAAGGGGGGGGGGTGGCTTATCTTTAAAAAATGTTAGATTTCTCAAACCTGCGATAATTTTGACCTGTCCTGTATCTACCAAGGTTTTTAGAGATAAAATGTTTCATTTTAAGCAAAAAGGGGGGGGGGGGGAATCAGATGTGCCTTATGTCACTTAAAAATAAATAACTGATCGAACAATACTAGATTTGAAATGAAAAACAATGTTCAACAGGTACCTTATCTCTCAATTTGTGAGGTCTGGCAATTGTAGTCCAGTATAAAATAACAGGAACATAAAATATAACATCAGCAATTAAAACTGAAAAATAAGAAGGAGTAAAATAATTAAATTTCAATCACAAGCATTAAATTTAGGAAAAGTATTTGTTGGGTAAACATATTATAAAAGAACATTTTGACACAATTAAATAATGAAATATAAATCATAGGGGTGGAAGAACAAAATAATGAGTTCATAAGTATTTAACAGTTTGAACGGCCCTGACATAAAATTCCCCTTAGATATTTCAATTGGTGAATTTACCGTACAGAATTTTGGAAAAAAATACCAATGAAATAGGAACTTGGTTATGCAACTCAAGTTGATTTCAAAATGTCTAACTTAATTACTAGGGGGGGGGGGGGAGAGAAAAAAATGTATTCAGGGGTTCCTAAAATGTGATACATGGTGCTTAAAGGGTTAACATGATAACCTTTTTAATCATTCATTGTAACACATAAATAAGAAACATAAGATAACTTATGGCACACTATATTACGTAAAAAGAAAAAAATCATTCTTTTTGGTGTGATGCTGCATTTACCACTGTAAAGGGCTATTCATATTACGACCGTTCCGTTTTCACTGCAAATTTTCACTGCAAAACTGGTTTTAGGAATCCATTGACATGACAGCACGTTGAATCATAGGCCTCCGTCACCGTTCTAGAATGCTGGATGTCATCGGCTACTACATTTCATTTCACACTCCAGGGTCCCCCGTACCTTCCACAGCTTCGTGGTTTAACCGGGATAGGGCCCTGAAGAGCGCTCTGTTCTTAATTTTGAACCAGAACCTAGGGTCGAGCAAACCCTAGGCCCAGCACCCCAGAGTCATTGTTTCACTTGGAGGACTTTGTGACCATGACATTTTTAACGCCTCCCAGCCACCATTAATCAAGACGGTGGATCTTTGATCGGCTGGGATCGAACCCAGGTCCCTCCGGACACAAGTCCGATGCCTTACCGATCGGGCCACCACGGCCCCCGTCGGCTACTACAGCCGACAGGTCTTTCGGCAACAATTTCATTGGCTCTTGCCAGGTGCGTGCTCTTTATTCCTTGTGGGTGAATACCATCACGTGAGTTTCGGGCAGAGCTACTGCGAATGCTCGAAAATTTTCACCTCCATCCATCACGTCAGAAAAACCCCTCCGTCCAGACAAAATAGTCACAATGTGAATAGCCCTTAAAGGTGATTTTAGACTTGATGCAAAATTTTCTGATGAAATGTACATAGAGTGTCAGAAGTAAGTGGTCCTTAGTCATTTTGGGACCAAAAAATTTTGCTTTGACAATTAGATCTCCAACACTAGGTGGCAAATTAGACGCCTAAAAAGTTTTGAATTGCATCTTAAGTTTTTCTTTTCTGACTCTTCATGATTAAGAACTGTGATTGACCCAAAGAATACATTTTTAAACTACAATATTTAATCTATATGTTGTTTAATATATGGATATTTAAAGAATAGATGCATTAAGAATAGCACATAGGATGTTTATTTTGACGAAAAAACATGCATACTAGGCATCATTAGGACATATAGATTTCAATTTTTATCTCTAACACTGTTTTCATATATATATCCACTTATATTAAAAACTGAGTATCTTTCTTTCTTTCTTTCTATCTATCTATTTTTCTTTCTATCTATCTATGTCACGCTTCTTTCTCCTGAACGCCAATGAACTGAAAGTCGAACCATGTACCGATAGATATGTAATTTTTCAGGCTTCATTAGTTTCAATTTATATAATTATACGATTTTAATTAGCAAAGATATCAATTTATAAGTAGCCAATTTTAAAGCAATTAAGCCTAATAAATGATTTAATATGAAATCAATTGTTGCAAAACGTGGTTGCTATGAAACAGTAATAACAATGATAATGAGAATTTTGAATGAAGGCTTAACTAAATCAAACACGAAACTCATAAGCGGGCCACTTACGTAGTATTTTTATCGCTAGCTACTTGTAATATTTTGAAACATTCATTTGTTGAAAAGCCATCTACTTATATTAAAAACTGAGTATCTACATCTGCTTCTTTCCCTTGAGCGAGCAGAGCTTGCTGTAACTCTCCTGACCATTTTGAAGGCGCAAAGCATCTCAATAATTCAGATGATTTTTTTGATGCAGGAAAAAAGTGAAAGCGTGAAGCGCCTGTTAGCGAGCCGAATCGGCGGCAAGTATTTTTTTGAAACATTCTTTACTACTTTAAAGGCGCGAAACGCCCGTGCAACGCCGGGCCACGCAGCTAGCTGCTTGGGCATTAGTGGGCCACGTACGTAGTATGTCTTAAAATCTTATGAAAATTGAATTATATCAAATAATATCACATCAGAATGAGGTAAAAGTTGGGTGGCGGGGGGACATTATGCATCAACATGCCGCAGGAAGCTAATCTAGCTGCCCTGGCAGCTAGTATATATATAAGTGACGTGCAGTCGGCCCCAGCAAACCAAGCAGTGCTTGGGCACTCTTTAAGAAAAATAAAATAATCTTAGTTTCTCATTTTTATTCTCACAAGGGACACTAATATGAATATATGTTTTTCATTTATATTCTGTTCCTCAAAATGAGTTATGAGTCCCAAAAACTGCTATAAGTCTTTCAGATTGCAATCCCCATAGACAATTCTGCCAAGAAAACGGCAAACCACGCCGTTTGTCCGAGTCTGGCTTCTGTCCCAAGCAGAAACAGGAATGAAGGGGTGTTGCCATGATCAGCCAGCCTTCTGTCCAATGATAGTAGACTTCTCTAGAAGCGTGAAACTGACGAAACCAAGCTGACATCTTGGAGCTTATTTTGGAAAGAAAACGAGAAGTTGGGGAGTTTGCTTTCGAATCGGTTTTTCATTGAATGTGTTTGAACTACTCATATTAATCGCTCTTCTCTGAAAGACAGGAAAGTGCTTTATGATTGTTATTGACTAGTCTGCTGTGTGTGCATGAAAAATTGAATTCATTTATAAATAAAATGTAAAATAATTACATTAAATTTGTTTCATAAAAGTTTCTTGTTATTTTAGAAGCATCTTAAAACACTGCCTACTTTCAACACCATTTGCAATCTTAGCGCCTTGCTATTTTGTATTTATAATGTGTTTTTACAATTAATTAGTGTAATGTATATGATATTTATGTTTGCTGCCTAAATAATGCCATATTGAGCATGACAGTTGTTACAATTAACATTCTTAAGTCTGAAGCAAACATACATATCCTACATATTGATTGAAATGTAACTAATAAAGTGGGAAAAACTAGAAACACAGCTACTTGGGTACTCTCTCAGGTCACCGCATGTGCCTGCTATATACATAAATATACACATAAAAATATATTAAATACAACATTTTAGTTTTTGTAAAAAAGCTGTAACATGTTATTTTCAAGCAAATTCTCACCTGTTGAGCGCATGAAAATCTTATGATCATAGCTTTCAAAGCCTCTAGATGTGTTAAGCTGCACCCAATCTGGATTGAAGTATTTGGCCCTGTGAAAAAATGATAAAAACAAATAGTATATAGCTAAATATTAATTATATAAAAATGGCTAATTATCTTTATAATGCGCCATCTACATTTTTATAAAGTTAGTTTAAATTATTAATTTGTATATTTGATCATCATGGTTAAAAATATGTACAGTAAGCAAATACTCTACTCATTCTCCAAGAATAAGTTCATGGGTGGGGACTGATGAATTTCTAGAAAACACTGCTTTTTAAAATTAATCATCACTTTTATGTCAGCGAAAAGAAAACATAGAATTAAATACTGTAAGTGCTGAGTTTGAGTAATATTTTAAAATGAATGTAAAACTGAAGATTAAAAGGAAATAAATGGTGAGAATATTTTGTTACATAGGTTGAGGCATTTTTATTTGATATTTTATACTTAATTTTAAAAATATAAAAACATCTTGGATTTGTAAATAAAAGCATGGAAAAAATTAAAATACTTGATTTCTATAACAAAATACAATTTTGCATTTCAACTTGACTTATGTAGAGATTGCAATGCAGTATAGTAGACATTGCTTTTATTTTTTGAGCATTTAGCATTCCTTTTTTGCTACATAAATATTAAGATTATTTATTTCATGTAAAAAATGACCAAAATAGCTGGGTCATAAAAAATATGACTTGCACATTTACGCTGCATGCTGGTAATTTCAAGCAAAAATTCATAAAATTTTATTGGAGCATTCGAGTAACATTTTCTTCACAAACTGAATTTTCCATGAAAAAAATCCCAAAAAATTGTTAAAGTTATTTCACAAAACTCAGCAGCAAGTTTAGTTTAAAAACAAACATAAATGAATGGTTTTCTATCAAAAAATATTATTATAGCAATTATTCAACTTACACATATCCACATATCATACTATGATATGCTGTCAAAGGTGGGTAATCTAAGCCCCAGTATAACAAATCATTTTGTGTTGAATTTTTGTACCTAAAAATAAATACATAAAAAAATGACAATCAACAGTTTCATTTCAGATCATTTAAGATAAGTTAAAAGTATACAATGAAAATCACTTTGTACTAGTTGATAACAATTAAACTCATGCTGTATTTTATACTGCATTCACTACAGTATAATTTCCTATAAAATTTTAAAGCTACAGTAAAATTAACCACTTGATTTGAAACTGCAGCACATTAAAAAAAATACATAAAATTTTAAAATATAATACTAGGAAATTATAATATTTAAAAATGGCACTCATATTTCAAAATTATAAATAAATGTCAACCAGACGTGATAAGTACAAGACTTTGAGTTACAAAGCATGCCAACTCTTGAGTAGAACTTTAAAACTAATATAAATAAGAATTATGCAAGATAAGAATAAGTGTAAGTATAAAACAAAATTGCAATGTAATTTACCACTCTTCTACAGGCAAGTTCACAGTTATCTCCTGCCAATGACGTTGTGCTTCATAATCACCAAACATTGGGGGTTTTCCAGCACCTTAAACAAAATTTTTGTTTT
>JAXGGA010016771.1:0-25922 GCA_038373865.1 Uloborus plumipes | reverse complement strand
TTAAAATTGATTATCAAAATTATGAAGTATCGGGACTGATTTGGACCATTTTCGCTGAAATAACCCATATATTATTATTATTATTAAAAATTATTCTAAACATGTTCACTAAAAACATAAATTAATAAACTTATATTTTTTAAATAATTAACTGAAAATTTTACTTAAATTCCAAAAAATAAAGATTAACCTTCTTAAGATGCAAATTAACATCTTAAATACAGTCAAGTCTTGATAACTCGAAGTCCCAAGGGACCAGCTAAAAGCTTAGAGTTATTGGTAGTTCGAGTTATAAGCAGTTCCTATCCTCTTTTCAAGAATTTTGGATTGAATGAAAACAAACATAAAGGTATATTTGAGTTTATAATGCTTTAAGTCATTGAGACTTAATTGACTATTATTAAGGGTCATGTTCAACATGTTCTCGAGGAGTTACAGAGCAGCGTGATAGACGTGAACAGATTTTAATAGCAGAAAAATATCTTTTCTGAAGGGAAAGGATTACCAAAAAAGAAAGAACAGAAAAAAGTGCAAGATTCAAAGTTTCTTTACTCACATTCAAATTATTTAAAAAAAAAAAAAAAAAAAGAAGAGAAAAGAAAAAAAAAAAACATGGCTAAGTCGTGATGATTCCTGGGAACAGATTTGAACACTTTAGCTAATGTTGGAGAGTTTATTTATTGTATGCTATTTTCTATTATAATAAAGCAATATAATCAAGGCGAAGTAAAAAATATCCTATTACAACATCATTTGGTGTTAATGAAATGCATTTTTTGTTAAAATTACAAAAACTAAAAATAAAAGAATTCAATAAATAGATTAATTTGAAAATTTATATTAAAAGCTGCGGCGATTAATGTTTTGAGCTAACGATATGAGCCTAAGTTTTTCCCTAACTTTTGTCGCACATTAGTCCTTGATGGTTTGTAGCTTTTTTTTTCTAAATATTGTAACTAAAATATTTTTAAAAAGCTAAAGACAATTATATTTTATCTGGAAATCGTGAAAAGTCCAGTACAAAGTGGGAGGTATAACATTTAATTTTTGTTTTAGAAGCAAACATTGGTAAAGGAAACATGAAAAGTAATTATACATCATCTAAAAGGTTTATCAAATGATGAAATTTTTAACTGGGATTTTCGCAAAAGAAAATTTTCAATAGGGTATGATGTGAGGATCCTCACATCATACCGGATAACCCTCATATCAATTCCGGATATCTCCCACATCAATACAGGATATTCTGCCGGATATCCTGCAAAAAGTTGTCGGATATCCGCATCCTGAGTGGTCAGCCGGATCGGATACCACGGGATACCGGACAGTTAAAAACCAGCCAGATACCGGATATCCGGTCCATCCCTAGTTTGGACCCTTTGCCCCCCCCCCCCCCTCCCCCTCTGGAAAAACTTCAAATGACGTCCCTGTTCTTAAAAGTGATATAATGTTTCGTTTTTCCTTATTTTTTATTTTGTTTGTTCAGTTCTATGTTAACTGAGTTCATTACAAAGTTAAGATTATGATCCAATAATGAAATGATAATGTTCATAAAGTAAATGTTTAAGTATTTATAAGTTTAAAAAAAAATTATTGTAAAACATGTTTTTAGTGTTAAAATGAAGTCTAATTTTGAAATAAGTTTAGAAGCTTTAAAATTCTTTAATTTGAGTTTTAAAAAATAAGGTTTAAATGAGGATCGTGAAATATTTGATTTGTTTAAACAACATTAACTACTACTGCTAACATCAAAGATTTTTTTTCTTATTGCTCCTTAAGGGCTGGCCACAAATGATGTCAGACACATTTTTTTAACTTTTAGACCGGACCTTCCCCTCTGTCACCAAGTGTCACACTTTAACTTGGCCCCTTCCCTTGTCACATCTCATGCTATTTTTACAAATATATTCTCATAAAAAATGCATTATGTCATTTTCATACTTTTTGTTGCCCCCTTTGTCCCTCTTGTCAAACTCACAATTTCATGAACCCCTTCTCTCCTTAAAGTATAACATCATTTGTCAACAAGACCCCGTACAAAATCTTTTTTTTTATCAATAATTTCAATCTTATGCTAAATGTCTAGTGTAACCAGAGTGAACTATTAAACTAAATTATGATGAAGATACAGAGCAATTTCAAGTGGTGGATTCGATTTGAGAAAATCGTATTTTGGAAACTACTGCATATTGCAATAAGTGATGCTTAAATTTTAAAAGAAACATATAAAGTTTTTTTTAATGAAGTTCAATTACTCAATTGTGCAATGTGTGAGCACATAGTGCAAAATGTGGAATTATAAATGCTCTAGGTTAGAGCCTTTTATTACATGAAAACACCTTATTTTTTATCCAATTCCTTCCACATATTTCGGAGAATTGCACAGTCAATAGTTTGTAATACTACAGAGATGAATTCTTGGAGTTCATGTGGTGTTTTCGTTACTGGAGGGTGATAAAGTCTTTTTGACACAACCCTATAAAAAAGTAACTTGGTGTGTCACACAAACTGGAATACATTTTTGACATTTTTTGTATAACAAAGTCCCTGCATGTTGAACATTCGTAATTGGAAAGAACTTGGTATATTTCTCTTTACATTCATGTAGCACTCTTTGTAACATGTTCAGTAAATTAAAAAATACGATTTTTTGAAATCAAGTCCATCATTTCTATTCACTCTGTATTATATTGCCAATGTATCACTTTTTTTTGTCTGTAAGTGTATGAAAAAGAAGAAAAAAAAATCCGTCCGTAGCTTTATCAAAAATCACTCTTTAAGAAGCTCCTAATAGTTTCTGAATTTGGCGATAATGTTCCTTTAGTTATTTGAATGGCTGGTTCTAAGTGTTACCAGTAGCAGAAGCTTTATTTACTGTGGTCCATTTGTCAGTTTCACTCTCAATTCTTGCAGGAAACATCGTTTGCTGGAGCGCATCCAATAACTCGGTCTGTGTCTTCTGCAAGCAATCGTGATATTTCCGTCCAAGCGGTGATGAGAGTTCCTTCCAACGCTTCTGCACAGCTTTCACCATGGCATGTGGACAGCTCTAATGGAATAGCCACCCAAGAAAATCCTACCACGATACGTCGCACCGTGATGACCACAGAACTTTGATGACTTGTGACTTCTATTTTTATGCAGATGAAAGTGATTTTCTTTGTGACCTTGACAGACTAAGAGTAATTCAATATTCTGACAATGTTTCCAGTTTAAAAAAGAAGTCCAATTGTGTATGTTACAAAATATTGTGCAGCTGAAACTTTGCAGACGTTGTAAACATGCTTGCATATGTGATCTATTTGCTAGTTGTGCCTTAGTATGTATGTGTATGTGTACTAATTGTTTCTATAACTTAGTCCAATGTTTCAAAAAAATTAGTGGAAATTTGAAACTTACATTATAGTACTGAATCAGTTACTCTGAAACAAAATCTTTTATTTTTAATTTTAAATCTAGTATGTTTTTGCTTCATCTAAAAATTCAACATTAATCAAAAATTTTGTACATTGTTTGTTTCATATCTGCAGTTTTTTATTGTTTATATCAAACTGAGATGATATTATGACAGACACTATACATTTAGTGCTAAAATCATTTGATCAGAATTTAATTGGCTCCATTGAATCATATTCAATTTTGCAATCAGAAAAATGTGTGAAAAACAAAAGTATTAATTACATTCATTGTTCAAACATTTAAATCACTTTTACTCTTTTCAACTGTCACTAAAACACTTTTCACATAAGGAGAATGTAAATTTTATTGCAATTTTGCAGACAATTGTAAATAAGTGTTTTTACCTGTTTGTTTTAAGATGTGATACTTAATGCTTTGTAAAAATGATTCAGCTAAAACTTGAAATGTTTTTGATAAATTAAAAACTTATCAAAACTCTCTTAACTGTGACTAAAAATTTGGTTTGTGCTCAACAACAATATCGCTCAGTATCTGAAAAACTGAAGTTATAGTAAAATAAGTAATTTATAATGGGTGAATGAGTGAAAGTTTTTTATTTGTACTGTTCAAAATAAAACTCAGTATTTTACCTTACTCTTAAAATAATATTTATCTTATATAGAAATATATTTTTGAAAATTTTAAATAAGATACGTATATAAACCACTTATAGAATGTTTTCTGCTACTTCACAAAGTTATTCTAACATTGTGATTGTTAACATTCAACCAGGGATATTGCTTGAAGCTAAAATATTTTTTAAAAAACATGTTCTCAAAAAGTTTTTAAACGTACAAACTAGTATCAATACGTTAGACATGGCATCTCCAGTAATGTCATTTCACAAATAGTTCAAATTTTGAAATCTACCATCTTTTGTTTTACTGTGTTGACATTGCATTATTTTTAAGGATTTGTCATTAATCAAAGTTGTTAAATGCCTTAAAAAATTTAATGTATATCTTTTGCAGATTTACTTTAAGTATATGTTATTTTCATAAACCACATTTACATTTTTTAAATTCCGTCCATTTTTTTCTCCAGAGGTATTGAAAACTACCATGGGGAGATTTTTAAATAACTATTACTGTGAGCGTTTATATTTTTTAATGCAAGGGTTTCCAATTTCAAAGTCATCAAGGGCTGCGGCTGAAACCAAAGTTTCAGTGATGGACTAAAACATCATAATAAAAAAAACAAAATGGGAAAAAATAAGACTGCAAAAAGTATATGAAATGCTCAATGGGGGCAAACTGAGGTTATTGGCCTACAATAACCAAAAGTGATGTTGACTTTAAGCTCTGTCAAGGAAAGTCTGAAATATTTTACATGTGAAACACATCTGAATTTTGGATCTGCATCTTATAGTCCGTAAAATATATTCATTTATATACAGTATTCAAAACAAATAAATGTAGATTTTCTCAAAAGAGATATTTCTTTTATACAAACATGCAATTTAATGCTACAAATTATATTTCTGTTGGGTTTAGCAGGCCTCAGAAACTAGAAGTAGGGGTGGTCAGTTGGAAACCAATGGTTTAACATGTCAGAGAATTTATGAACTGCAGCTTTAAGTTTCTCCAATTATTATTATGTTACAAATATTGTTATATTCATCTGCTATGCTGAGCAGCTTTGTTTTTAAACTTATCATATTAAAAGATATACACAATAATTTTGTATAAATATATTAATTTTTTAAATTTATATAAGTCGTTTCCAACTCTATTTAAAAATAGAGTACATTGGACAACGATTGTTTTTTAAAATTAGTCATTTATACTTCTTCAAAGCATGTTCCATTAATAATTTTAGCATCTGGATGCTTTGAATGAAGTATTTATCTTCTTGATCTTAATAAAAGATTATGTTCTTAAGTACTAATGAAGGTCTTGAATACTGAAAGTTTGTATACAACTCTATACAATTATTCTTCCTTACTTGTTAAAAATATATATATATATTTTTCTTTTTACTTTAACTGCTGTTCCACCACTAAATTATTCACATTTCTATTAGGAGTAATAGAGTTTTAAAAAACAATTGTAACTTGAAGTCGCATTACCTGCATGCCTTTTCCTCACCTAGTCATTCGTAGTAGTTACCGTAATACGACCAACATCTTAAAATAAACTTTAACAAATATAGATTGCATAATATTTCAAGCAATTTTAGTTTCGTTAATGCCAATTATTTGCATCATTTGTTATTTTTGAATTCGAGTTTGGCAAATTTCCTTAGCAACTCTGGAACTTCCATAGCAGTTTGAGGGTATGTATCTGAACTCAGGGGCCGCTTTTGTATAGGCCCTATGGAACTGCAGCGCTCCCTACTTTTAAAACCATATAAAGTGTTTATTAATTCATTTACACTTCTTAGAATAATTGATCTTTACCTTGACGAGTTATAGACATTCTCCAATCGTTCATAAAATATTATAAGCATCACTAGATGGCGTTAAAAAATGCTCATATGATGTCATAAATGAAGAAACTTTGATGTAATGCTCGGCTAACGCATCATCCATTTTGGATCTCTGCTGTCCGTAGTTCTGCGACAATGGAACCTCCAATCCAAAATGCCACCTTTTCTATAAAGTGACCTTGCATGAAGTATTTTGTCTACTTCTGACGTCAGCAGTGAAAATAAAACCGGTTGAGCGCCTTTTTAAGATTTTATTTTTGAAAGGAAATGATTCAAAATTAAGTTTCAAAGCAAAATGCACCGCTTGTTTTTGACCCTGCTCTTTCAAAAAAAAAAAAAAATGTATTATTGAAAACTAGGAAAATCCCCATTGATCAGTTATAGTCTTTATACATTTCGTATGTTCCAGTTATCTAAAAATGTCAAGGAGTATTTTCGTGTTTTGAAAAAGATCCTAACCATAACTCTGACTATAATTTTGGTATTTAAAAATTTGAAGGTTTCAGCACCCCCATAAATTCAAGTCATAAGCCGCCACTTTCTGAATTTATGATTAGCTCTGTATTAGAATTCACATTTTCACTTTTTAAAGATATTTTAACCCCATTTGTCTCTCACAGAAACAGCATTTCATTATTTTTTAGCTTCAATATTTAAATTAAAAATATTCAGTTCTTTTTTCTTTTTTTTTTTCTCAAACATCGCATTGAATAAAGTGTAAAAATTGTTGCAGAAATGCTAGTTTCTTTGTAAAAGCTGTAAATTTTGCTTCCTTTTTGTGAAAATTGTAAATTTTTATATTTTATCCCTACTGTGCCAAGTTAATTATCTTATTTGCCATATGTGATTCGATGTTTTTTGCGAAAGTTGTTCAGTTGTGTTACTCTACTACTGTGTAGTGCCTCTCAATTGCTTGAGAAAGTTTTGTATATTGTATTTTGTAATTAGCTATTAGGAATGGTTTGTATAACATTCTTAGAATTTTCTTAATTGAATAAAGTAAAATAAAATAAAATGCATTTCTTATTTTATCCTAAAATGTGTGTACACAACTGACAATATTGGCATGCTCACAAAGGGGGAGGGGGGATAGTAGGGCTGTTCCCATTTTTAAACATATGTTAAAATTATTTTCCTAAGAAAAAAATTTGTGTGTGAAAACTAAGTATAAAGGTATAAAATAAAAGAAAGAAAATGATTTCAACTTTACATTTAGGCATGATTTTGTTTCCATTAGGCCATCTACTAGGGGTACAGTGCTTCAGTATAGTCTTTTACCATTTTTTTTAGGTACTACTAACTTTACTTTAGTGATATAAATTAAAAAATTTGCTATGCTAGCGCCGTCACTTGAAGAGGGGCTCCCAAATGGCGGAGTAAAGTAAACTGAAATATTATGCACAAACACAAGCTAGTTTATAAAAGAAAATACATTAATTACCGAGTAATTTACTAAAAAATATATTATAAAATTTCAAACCAAGTTCTTGTTGTTTCTAAAAGAGCAAATTGAAAATCCATGAAAGACTGGAACATAATGGTCGAAATTCTTACTAACAATAAAAGAAGTTTTTAAAAAACTTTTTTATTTTAGTCATTTTTACCCCATTTCTCTCATTGCTGTCACGTGTATTCATCATACAGAAATATGCCAGGTCCTGAAAAATTTATAAATAATTAAAAGAAATCAAACCATCTGAACTTTTTTCTGCAACAGACACTCTGACTATAGTTGGGGCAAACCTACCCTGGCAGTATATGATATGCCTAGACTAGTAAGGTTCCGCCACAGGGAAATAGTTCTTCTGTAAATCATTGATTGTTTCCTTTTAAGACTTCTTTTTCCTGCAAAAAAAAAAAAAAATGTAAAAAAAACTGCAGGATTGAGAAATCCAAGTCATAAATATTCAATTAAAAGATAATATTTTGTGTGTTTAGGAAAAAAAATCACAAGCTTAATTTTACATCAGGTAATTTTTTGACCAGTAAAATTCTCAGTTCACCTGGCAAAAACTGGGTGCTTTAAACTTTTTTGCATTTTTTTTTTTTTTAATGGTGTCATCCGTTCTTGTTGTCACAGATCAACACGTACTCAAAATGACAATGGAAAGAAATAACACTCTTTAACTTTAAAGAGGTCAATAATTTAATTAACGTTTTAATTTAAAATGGCTACGGAAAGAAATAAAAGTCTTGGAATTTTAAATAGTTCAATAATTTAATTAACGTTTTAATTCAAAATGGCAACGGTAAGAAATAGAAGTCTTGGAATTTAAAATAGTGCAATAATTTAATTAACGCTTTAATTTAAAATGGGGACTGAAACAAATAAATGTCTTGTAATTTTAAATAGTTCAATAATTTAATTAACGTTTTAATTCAAAATAGCAACGGTAAGAAATAAAAGTCTTGGAATTTAAATAGTTCAACAATTAATTAACGTTTTAATTCAAAATGGCAACGGTAAGAAATAACAGTCTTGGAATTTTAAATAGTTCAATAATTTAGTTAACGTTTTAATTCAAAATGGCAACGGTAAGAAATAAATGTCCTGGAATTTTAAATAGTACAATAATTCAATTAACGCTTTAATTTAAAATGGCAACGGTAAAAAATAAAATTTTTGAATTTAAAATAGTGCAATAATTTAATTAACGCTTTAATTTCAAATGACAACTGAAAGAAATAAATGTCTTGGAATTTTAAAAGTGCAAAGAATTTAATTAACGTTTTAATTAATATCTCAGCTATTTAACGTCGTCAAGGCTTCACTAGATAGCGTTTTATACAGGCTGCTTCATTACTCAAAACATCAATGGTAAAGATTTGCCCGCTAGAGAGCGCTGAATGATGTGTTTGTTTACATTTATTAGCACGTTGTTTCTGCTGTAAAAAATGATGTTCATCCTATCTTTAAGGGTTAAAAATCAGCCGCGGATGGAGCACCCCGCACCGGCCCGGGCATTTATCACAGACCGGCCCCTGATATAGATATATATATATATATATAAATATATAATGTTCGTAAATTTTAATTCAAAATTATGCTTTCTTTTACATTTAAAAATTTCAATGATGAACATGCAAATTTACACACAAACCAAACATTTTTGTCTATTTAATATAAAACCACTATGTGTATACAAATTCAAAAAATTTACTGCTACAAATTTTTAATACTTACAGCTACTCCTATTATACATAAATATAAATAAGTAATTGAACATTGAAATAGTGGTACACTATTACTACGCATTCGATCGCGTACTGCTTCTCGTAAGAAAAATTGTGACAAAGATCAACTAATGAAACTTGAACACTGATCTGGCTCTTCATAATCATTTATACAAAATCTTTTGATGCATAGAAAGTAAATCCATTTTTAACGTACATTTCAAAAGTTTGAAGGAAGACATTGATTTTGAAATTTCTTACACTCAACGGAATATGCACACAGGATTGAAATAAAGCTATGGTGTTTTGTATATATTTGAGACCTTAACTGAAGCAAAATATTATTATGTGAAAATGGGGAGAGTTAGAAATTTAACACTAATCTATCTTTAAATTTACATTTATGCAGAAATGTATCCCCCCCCCCTCTACTGAAAGTAAATCCGTTATTGGCATATTTTTTAGAAACTAATAACATGACGATCACATGTTTTAAAACGTACAGTTTCTGATTTAATTTTTATAACGAAGTAGTTAAAGGAAATTCATAAAGTAAAGAAGATGAACTGTGAAGCGGATTATTTATTCGTCAACTAAAAAGGCTGTTTAGAAAAACGAAAGTGAAGACCGAAAGTTTAAACTGCGTCTCACTCTCAATAGACTTACTTCCTTTTTTTATATCTAGTTCGAGTTTATTCAAACACAACAATTAGATATAGTGACAACACATTTTAGGAAGTACAAAAGTTATAGTTTTATGTGAAGTAAAAGGGGTTAAAAAAAAAAAAAAAAAAAAAAAAAGAGGTTTGTAAACTCGTGTTTTTTTTAAAAGTGCGAAGTACTTATTTCGATAAACTTGAAAAGCATTTTTGAGCCTTTGGTTGCAATTACGCATTTAAAACAGCCGTAATTTATTTTAAAAAACACAACCTTATTTAATCCATGCTCACCGTAAAATCACACCTAATTTCATTTCATTTGGCGCAGAAGGCGCGAGAGGGGTTGATGAAAATGGATGCAGAGTCCATGTTTTCCAGTACGCATTTGGTTCCAGTTGGTTTTGACTTTCACTTCACTTCACACTCCAGGTTCCCCGCCCCCGTACATACCACAACTCGCTTTTTAACCGGGATGGGGCCCTGAAGACCGCTCTGTTTACTTTTGAACCTGGCCCAAGGGCCGAGCAAACCCTTCTCCCAGCACCTCCCAGAGGTTTCGTTTCACTTGGAAGATTTTGTGACCACGAACATTTTTAACGTCCCCCAGTCACCATTAATGAAGACGGTGGATCTTTGAACGGCGGCTATATGATCGACCCGAGACCCTCCGGTTACGAGTCCGACGACTTACCGATTGGACTACCGCGGCCTCAGGCCCCTATATAGACGAGCCGACGCATCAAGATTACCACTTTGGATCCAGCGCGTGTGTGAGGATTGTCTTTTCTGGCCAGTTGTCGCTTTTTGGTAACTTTTTACGTAAATTTAACAAAGCTTGGCAATGTCCCGAAACTTTACTCTGGTAACCCTAATTCCTCAACAATGAAAAATGAAAGTGCAAGTTAATGAGTTGGATCCAAAGTGGTGAAACTTAATCTTGATGCGTCGGCCTGTCTATATAGCGGCTCTACCGCGGCCCACACCCAATTCTAACTTTATTTTGATCGATCTCTTTTAAATTTCAAAAACAATAACAATTCTAACGTGTTGCCAAAAATTATTTGCCAAATATCATAAAAATATAAATTTACGCTAATGTGATTAACCCTCGTGGGTTCCTTGGGGTCATATGTGACCCCAATGCAATTTCTGTTTAATATATTTTGTTAATCAACCATTTGTTTTTAATGGCATTTTGTGGCTTTTATTCTTCTAGTTTTCTATTCAAAATAATGCTATTATTGTGTTTTATTTTTCCCGAATTGCATTTTTTGCACACAAGACCCTTGGGGTCACTTCCCCAGAAGGCCAAAAAAAGAGGACGTTGCAACTTTTGTCCAAGAGAACTGGACAGAAAATGCATTGAAAAATGTCATAAGTGTTTGAAATTCACTTGCAAAAATCATGTTTTTTCAGGTCTGTAATAGATGTAAATAAATCTACAGTTATTGTAAGTTTTGCTCTAAAATTATAATTTTAATTCATAAACTAAATTTTACTTTAATTGTATCTTTTTATTTTTTGTTTTTTTAGCTTTAAAAAGTGTGTGAACTTAAATAATGCATGTAACATTCAATAATTATAATGAATTAATTAAAGGAAGCATTGGGGTCGTTTATGACCCCAAGGGTCTTGAGTGTAACTGAAATGGGAGGGACCCACGAGGGTTAAATATGAAATCCATTGTTAAAACGTGGTTGCTATGAAACAGTAACAGTAAGAGCAATCATAAAGAAAATGGCGTAGGAAATCTTCTCAAACGTTTAATGAATCCTATCTGTAACTCCGAACTCCTCGACCGTAGCGCTTCAAAACCGCCACCAATCGATTCCTCGTGGCCAAAAACCCTAGACCCCCAAGTTTACTAGAGTTTATTAATTCTGGGGCGATTTTCGACTTGGCAACCATTCCTCGTATTATAGTATAGGACCAGCGGGTGACCGAGCTCCGCTCGAAGAAAACAGGTATCGAAGCTAACTCGAAGATTTAAATTTTCAATTGTGATTTATTAAAACAATACATGCCATAAGGAAATTTGTAAAATCATAGGTGAAACGATAACCGGTTAAAGTGCACCATTGTAAACTATTCTAAACAAAGTTAGTTTAGAAAGGGAACTATTCTATACAAAGATAAAGTTTGAAAAGTCATAGGAAATAAAATTTAATTGATAATAAAAAATTATACAATTAAAGAAATGGTACAAAGTGAGCACTGTAAAGATTAAAGTGTGGTGAAGTTCAATATTTTTGACAAATTTATTTAGAAAAACAAAACCTCGTGATTCCTCGTGGACAAAAACCCCAGACCCCCAAGTTTACCGGAGTTAATTAATTCTGGGGTGATTCTCGACTTGGCAACCATTCCTCGTATTACCCCTAACGTGTACCAGGGAACCGAGCCCGCTCGGTTAAAAAAAAAAGAGGTTTGTAAACTCGTGTTTTTTTCTAAGTGCGAAGTACTTATTTAGATAAACATGAAAAGCATTTTTGAGCCTTTGGTTGCAATTATGCATTCAAAACAGCCGTAATTTATTGTAAAAAACACAACCCTCTTTAATCCATGCTCACTGTAAAATCACACCTAATTTCATTTCATTTGGCGCCGAAGGCGTGGGAGGGGTTCATGAGAATGGATGCAGAGTCCCTGTTCTCCAGTACGCATTTAGTTCCAGTTGGTTTTGACTTTCACTTCACTTTACACTCCAGGTCCCCCCCCCCTCCCCTCCGTACATACCATAACTCGATTTTTAACCGGGATGGGGCCCTGAAGAGCGCTCTGTTCATTTTTGAAAAAGGCGCAAGGACCGAATAAATGCTTGGCCCAGCACACCCCAGAGGTTTCGTTTCACTTGGAGGATTTTGTGACCATGAACGTTTTTAACGTCCCCCAGCAACCATTAATGAAGACGGTGGATCTTTGATCGGCGGCTATATGATCGACCCGAGACCTTCCGGTTACGAGTCCGAAGACTTACCGATTAGACTACCGTGGCCTCAGACCCCTATATAGACGAGCCGACGCATCAAGATTACCACTTTGGATCCAGCGCGTGTGTGAGGATTGTCTTTTCTGGCCAGTTGTCGCTTTTTGGTAACTTTTTATGTAAATTTAACAAAGCTTGGTAATGTCCCGAAACTTTACTCTGGTAACCCTAATTCCTCAACAATGAAAAATGAAAGTGAAAGTTAATGAGTTGGATCCAAAGTGGTGAAACTTAAGCTTGATGCGTCGGCCTGTCTATATAGCTGCTCTACCGCGGCCCATACCCATACCCAATTCTAACTTTATTTTGATCGATCTCTTTTAAATTTCAAAAACAATAACAATTCTAAAGTGTTGCCAAAAATTATTTGCCAAATACCATAAAAATATAAATTTACGCTGATGTGATCAAATATGAAATCCATTGTTAACACGTGGTTGCTATGAAACAGTAACAATAAGAGTAATCATAAAGAAAATGGCGTAGGAAATCTTCTCAAACGTTTAATGAATCCTATCTGTAACTCCGAACTGTTCGACCGTAGCGATTCAAAACCGACGCCAATCGGTTCCTCGTGGCCAAAAACCCCAGACCCCCAAGTTTACCGGAGTTTATTAATTCTGGGGCGATTTTTGACTTGGCAACCATCTCTCGTATTATAGTATAGGATTAAATAAGCAGTTCAACAAATTATGCACATTTGTAAAACATAGAAACGCTCAGCATTGAAAAAAAGGTGCAATACTTAATACACCTTCAAGCGCGTACTGCTTTCTAAAGAAAAAAAAGAGAAAATAGAATTCCGTGAAAAAGAGGGACCGGCAGAGAAATTTAAACCGGCCGTCCGGCCGACTGAAAAAAAAATAATAATAACGCCACAAGTTTTAAAATTTAGACCGGCCAACCGACAGACTAAAAAAAAAAACGACATAAGTTGGAAAATTAGACCGGCCGTCCGGCCGACTAAAAAAATAAAAAAAAAACCTCCACAAGTTGTAAAATTTAGACCGGCCGAAACACAGGCGGCCCACCGGGAAAATACCCGGCTGCCCGCCGGCCCCATCCGTCCCTGCCAGTTGGTTTTGACTTTCACTTCACTTCACACTCCAGGTTCCCCGCCCCCGTACATATCACAACTCGCTTTTTAACCGGGATGGGGCCCTGAAGACCGCTCTGTTTACTTTTGAACCTGGCCCAAGGGCCGAACAAACCCTTGGCCTAGCACCTCCCAGAGGTTTCGTTTCACTTGGAAGATTTTGTGACCACGAACATTTTTAACGTCCCCCAGCCACCATTAATGAAGACGGTGGATCTTTGATCGGCGGCTATATGATCGACCCGAGACCCTCCGGTTACGAGTCCGACGACTTACCGATTGGATTACCGCGCCCTCAGGCCCCTATATAGACGAGCCGACGCATCAAGATTACCACTTTGGATCCAGCGCGTGTGTGAGGATTGTCTTTTCTGGCCAGTTGTCGCTTTTTGGTAACTTTTTACGTAAATTTAACAAAGCTTGGCAATGTCCCGAAACTTTACTCTGGTAACCCTAATTCCTCAACAATGAAAAATGAAAGTGCAAGTTAATGAGTTGGATCCAAAGTGGTGAAACTTAATCTTGATGCGTCGGCCTGTCTATATAGCGGCTCTACCGCGGCCCACACCCAATTCTAACTTTATTTTGATCGATCTCTTTTAAATTTCAAAAACAATAACAATTCTAACGTGTTGCCAAAAATTATTTGCCAAATATCATAAAAATATAAATTTACGCTAATGTGATTAAATATGAAATCCATTGTTAAAACGTGGTTGCTATGAAACAGTAACAATAAGAGTAATCATAAAGAAAATGGCGTAAGAAATCTTCTCAAACGTTTAATGAATCCTATAACTCCGAACTGCTCGACCGTAGCGCTTCAAAACCGCCACCAATCGATTCCTTGTGGCCAAAAACCCTAGACCCCCAAGTTTATCGGAGTTTATTAATTCTGGGGCGATTTTCGACTTGGCAACCTTTCCTCGTATTATAGTATAGGACCAGCGGGTGACCGAGCTCCGCTCGAAGAAAACAGGTATCGAAGCTAACTCGAAGATTTAAATTTTCAATTGTGATTTATCAAAACAATACATGCCATAAGGAAATTTGTAAAATCATTGGTGAAAAGATAACCGGTTAAAGTGCACCATTGTAAACTATTCTAAACAAAGTTAGAGTTTAGAAAGGGAACTATTCTATACAAAGATAAAGTTTGAAAAGTCATAGGAAATAAAATGTAATTGATAATAAAAAATACAATTAAAGAAATGGTACAAAGTGAGCACTGTAAAGATTAAAGTGTGGTGAAGTTCAATATTTTTGACGAATTTATTTAGAAAAACCAAACCTCGTGATTCCTCGTGGCCAAAAACCCCAGACCCCCAAGTTTACCGGAGTTAATTAATTCTGGGGCGATTCTCGACTTGGCAACCATTCCTCGTATTACCCCTAACGTGTACCGGGGAACCGAGCCCGCTCGGTTAAAAAAGAAATGAGGTTTGTAAACTCGTGTTTTTTTCTAAAGTGCGAAGTACTTATTTATATAAACATGAAAAGCATTTTTGAGCCTTTGGTTGCAATTACGCATTCAAAACAGCCGTAATTTATTTTAAAAAACACAATTCTATTTAATCCATGCTCACCGTAAAATCACACCTAATTTCATTTCATTTGGCGCCGAAGGCCGCGAGAGGGGTTAATGAAAATGGATGAAGAGTCCATGTTTTCCAGTACGCATTTGGTTCCAGTTGGTTTTGACTTTCACTTCACTTCACACTCCAGGTTCCCCGCCCCCGTACATACCACAACTCGCTTTTTAACCGGGATGGGGCCCTGAAGAGCGCTCTGTTCATTTTTGAAAAAGGCGCAAGGACCGAATAAATCCTTGGCCCAGCACACCCCAGAGGTTTCGTTTCACTTGGAGGATTTTGTGACCACGAACATTTTTAACGTCCCCCAGCAACCATTAATGAAGACGGTGGATCTTTGATCGGCGGCTATATGATCGACCCGAGACCCTCCTGTTACGAGTCCGAAGACTTACCGATTGGACTAAAGTGGCCTCAGGCCCCTATATAGACGAGCCGACGCATCAAGATTATCACTTTGGATCCAGCGCGTGTGTGAGGATTGTCTTTTCTGGCCAGTTGTCGCTTTTTGGTAACCTTTTACGTAAATTTAACAAAGCTTGGTAATGTCCCGAAACTTTACTCTGGTAACCCTAATTCCTCAACAATGAAAAATGAAAGTGAAAGTTAATGAGTTGGATCCAAAGTGGTGAAACTTAAGCTTGATGCGTCGGCCTGTCTATATAGCTGCTCTACCGCGGCCCATACCCATACCCAATTCTAACTTTATTTTGATCGATCTCTTTTAAATTTAAAAACAATAACAATTCTAACGTGTTGCCAAAAATTATTTGCCAAATACCATAAAAATATAAATTTACGTTGATGTGATCAAATATGAAATCCATTGTTAACACGTGGTTGCTATGAAACAGTAACAATAAGAGTAATCATAAAGAAAATGGCGTAGTAAGAAATCTTCTCAAACTTTTAATGAATCCTATCTGTAACTCCGAACTGTTCGACCGTAGCGCTTCAAAACCGACGCCAATCGATTCCTCGTGGCCAAAAACCCCAGACCCCCAAGTTTACCGGAGTTTATTAATTCTGGGGCGATTTTCGACTTGGCAACCATCTCTCGTATTATAGTATAGGATTAAAAAAGCAGTTCAACAAATTATGCACATTTGTAAAACATAGAAACGATCAGCATTGAAAAAAAGGTGCAATACTTAATACACCTTCAAGCGCGTACTGCTTTCTAAAGAAAAAAAGAGAAAATAGAATTCCGTGAAAAAGAGGGACCGGCAGAGAAATTTAAACCGGCCGTCCGGCCGACTGAAAAAAAAAAAATAATAATAACGCCACAAGTTTTAAAATTTAGACCGGCCAACCGACAGACTAAAAAAAAACGACATAAGTTGGAAAATTAGACCGGCCGTCCGGCCGACTAAAAAAATAAAAAAAATGCTCCACAAGTTGTAAAATTTAGACCGGCCGAAACACAGGCGGCCCACCGGGAAAATGCCCGGCTGCCCGCCGGCCCCATCCGCCCCTGCCAGTTGGTTTTGACTTTCACTTCACTTCACACTCCAGGTTCCCCGCCCCCGTACATACCACAACTCGCTTTTTAACCGGGATGGGGCCCTGAAGACCGCTCTGTTTACTTTTGAACCTGGCCCAAGGGCCGAGCAAACCCTTGGCCCAGCACCTCCCAGAGGTTTCGTTTCACTTGGAAGATTTTGTGACCATGAACATTTTTAACGTCCCCCAGCCACCATTAATGAAGAGGGTGAATCTTTGATCGGCGGCTATATGATCGACCCGAGACCCTCCAGTTACGAGTCCAACGACTTACCGATTGGACTACCGCGGCCTCAGGCCCCTATATAGACGAGCTGACGCATCAAGATTACCACTTTGGATCCAGCGCGTGTGTGAGGATTGTCTTTTCTGGCCAGTTGTCGCTTTTTGGTAACTTTTTACGTAAATTTAACAAAGCTTGGCAATGTCCCGAAACTTTACTCTGGTAACCCTAATTCCTCAACAATGAAAAATGAAAGTGCAAGTTAATGAGTTGGATCCAAAGTGGTGAAACTTAATCTTGATGCGTCGGCCTGTCTATATAGCGGCTCTACCGCGGCCCACACCCAATTCTAACTTTATTTTGATCGATCTCTTTTAAATTTCAAAAACAATAACAATTCTAACGTGTTGCCAAAAATTATTTGCCAAATATCATAAAAATATAAATTTACGCTAATGTGATTAACCCTCGTGGGTTCCTTGGGGTCATATGTGACCCCAATGCAATTTCTGTTTAATATATTTTGTTAATCAACCATTTGTTTTTAATGGCATTTTGTGGCTTTTATTCTTCTAGTTTTCTATTCAAAATAATGCTATTATTGTGTTTTATTTTTCCCGAATTGCATTTTTTGCACACAAGACCCTTGGGGTCACTTCCCCAGAAGGCCAAAAAAAGAGGACGTTGCAACTTTTGTCCAAGAGAACTGGACAGAAAATGCATTGAAAAATGTCATAAGTGTTTGAAATTCACTTGCAAAAATCATGTTTTTTCAGGTCTGTAATAGATGTAAATAAATCTACAGTTATTGTAAGTTTTGCTCTAAAATTATAATTTTAATTCATAAACTAAATTTTACTTTAATTGTATCTTTTTATTTTTTGTTTTTTTAGCTTTAAAAAGTGTGTGAACTTAAATAATGCATGTAACATTCAATAATTATAATGAATTAATTAAAGGAAGCATTGGGGTCGTTTATGACCCCAAGGGTCTTGAGCGTAACTGAAATGGGAGGGACCCACGAGGGTTAAATATGAAATCCATTGTTAAAACGTGGTTGCTATGAAACAGTAACAATAAGAGTAATCATAAAGAAAATGGCGTAAGAAATCTTCTCAAACGTTTAATGAATCCTATCTGTAACTCCGAACTGCTCGATCGTAGCGCTTCAAAACCGCCACCAATCGATTCCTCGTGGTCAAAAACCCTAGACCCCCAAGTTTACCGGAGTTTATTAATTCTGGGGCGATTTTCGACTTGGCAACCATTCCTCGTATTATAGTATAGGACCAGCGGGTGACCGAGCTCCGCTCGAAGAAAACAGGTATCGAAGCTAACTCGAAGATTTAAATTTTCAATTGTGATTTATCAAAACAATACATGCCATAAGAAAATTTGTAAAACCATTGGTGAAAAGATAACCGGTTAAAGTGCACCATTGTAAACTATTCTAAACAAAGTTAGAGTTTGGAAAGGGAACTATTCTATACAAAGATAAAGTTTGAAAAGTCATAGGAAATAAAATGTAATTGATAATAAAAAATTATACAATTAAAGAAATGGTACAAAGTGAGCAGTGTAAAGATTAAAGTGTGTTGAAGTTCAATATTTTTGACAAATTTATTTAGAAAAACCAAACCTCGTGATTCCTCGTGGCCAAAAACCCCAGACCCCCAAGTTTACCGGAGTTAATTAATTCTGGGTCGATTCTCGACTTGGCAACCATTCCTCGTATTACCCCTAACGTGTACCAGGGAACCGAGCCCGCTCGGTTAAAAAAAAAGAGGTTTGTAAACTCGTGTTTTTTTCTAAAGTGCGAAGTACTTATTTAGATAAACATGAAAAGCATTTTTGAGCCTTTGGTTGCAATTACGCATTCAAAACAGCCGTAATTTATTGTAAAAAACACAACCCTATTTAATCCATGCTCACCGTAAAATCACACCTAATTTCATTTCATTTGGCGCCGAAGGCGCGAGAGGGGTTGATGAGAATGGATGCAGAGTCCCTGTTCTCCAGTACGCATTTGGTTCCAGTTGGTTTTGACTTTCACTTCACTTTACACTCCAGGTCCCCCCCCCCCGTACATACCACAACTCGATTTTTAACCGGGATGGGGCCCTGAAGAGCGCTCTGTTCATTTTTGAAAAAGGCGCAAGGACCGAGTAAACCCTTGGCCCAGCACACCCCAGAGGTTTCGTTTCACTTGGAGGATTTTGTGACCACGAACATTTTTAACGTCCCCCAGCAACCATTAATGAAGACGGTGGATCTTTGATCGGCGGCTATATGATCGACCCGAGACCCTCCGGTTACGAGTCCGACGACTTACCGATTGGACTACCGCGGCCTCAGGCCCCTATATAGACGAGCCGACGCATCAAGATTACCACTTTGGATCCAGCGCGTGTGTGAGGATTGTCTTTTCTGGCCAGTTGTCGCTTTTTGGTAACTTTTTACGTAAATTTAACAAAGCTTGGCAATGTCCCGAAACTTTACTCTGGTAACCCTAATTCCTCAACAATGAAAAATGAAAGTGCAAGTTAATGAGTTGGATCCAAAGTGGTGAAACTTAATCTTGATGCGTCGGCCTGTCTATATAGCGGCTCTACCGCGGCCCACACCCAATTCTAACTTTATTTTGATCGATCTCTTTTAAATTTCAAAAACAATAACAATTCTAACGTGTTGCCAAAAATTATTTGCCAAATACCATAAAAATATAAATTTACGCTGATGTGATCAAATATGAAATCCATTGTTAACACGTGGTTGCTACGAAACAGTAACAATAAGAGTAATCATAAAGAAAATGGCGTAGTAAGAAATCTTCTCAAACTTTTAATGAATCCTATCTGTAACTCCGAACTGTTCGACCGTAGCGCTTCAAAACCGACGCCAATCGATTCCTCATGACCAAAAACCCCAGACTCCCAAGTTTACCGGAGTTTATTAATTCTGGGGTGATTTTCGACTTGGCAACCATCTCTCGTATTAGGATTAAAAAAGCAGTTCAACAAATTATGCACATTTGTAAAACATAGAAACGCTCAGCATTGAAAAAAAGGTGCAATACTTAATACACCTTCAAGCGCGTACTGCTTTGTAAAGAAAAAAAAGAGAAAATAGAATTCCGTGAAAAAGAGGGACCGGCAGAGAAATTTAGACCGGCCGTCCGGCCGACTGAAAAAAAAAATAATAATAACGCCACAAGTTTTAAAATTTAAACCGGCCAACCGACAGACTAAAAAAAAACGACATAAGTTGGAAAATTAAACCGGCCGTCCGGCCGACTAAAAAAATAAAAAAAATGCTCCACAAGTTGTAAAATTTAGACCGGCCGAAACACAGGCGGCCCACCGGGAAAATGCCCGGCTGCCCGCCGGCCCCATCCGCCCCTGTTAAAAATATTGATATAGTTTACTGAAGTGGAGTACAGAGTGAATTGATGCCGAAGGCCTTATTAGTACTGCTTTTTAGGGGAAATAAATTCCCTTTTCAGGTAAAGTTGGTCGCAACTCATGATTCAGTCATACGACATTCATTCATTGTTTACTTTCTTCGAATTAGCAACATATAGCAATGGCGTTCAATTTTGACATCTCTGCATTAATAAAATATACGCTTTTCTTCGCAGCCGATAAATAAAAATGTAGCAATGAAATAATATTGTTCTATTTACTATTTTGTTTCATTATTGTTGCTCACACGATCTTAATTGCTACGCAAAAGCTCAGATGTTCATTTTGATAGCGTTGACCCATCAGAGCGATAAATGGCGAATCTATTCGTAGAGACATTTCATTTTGATGCCCCAGAATGAAATGTACACTAATGAAGCGATGGTGTTCAACGGAAAGACGATTGACAACAAAACATATTAATTTCTTTAGTAAAAACGAAATGAGCATATATAATCGTTTGGTACTAAAGAGCAATACAAGTACGAAAAAAATAAACAAAACTACAATATTACGACGACCAAATGAAATTTTTTTTTTCATTTACACAACATTAAAAGGTAATGTTCTTTTTATGTTAAATTTCACACACTGATAATATTTCGATAATTGGGAATCTGGTGTGGTTGCCAAATTTTTGGCGATAATTACTTTATTTTGTTGCTCTTTAGTTTATGTTTGCGAAGGAAGTATTTCCCTCGCTCATAAATTGGACACAAAGATTTAACGCCTATAGGGAAAGATAACCAGACTTCCAATCACCGAAATCTTCCCTTTTTTGTTTCTAATTTCACACATACGTTTAATACTTGAAAGTAAAATAATGGGCCAACTGAAAAAAAAGCTGCGAAATAATGTGAGAATTCTTGTTAAAAAACTCGCCAAATCAACTTAAAAGCTCCATTAGCATGTAACATAATAAGTTTAATAAATATATCGAGCCATTATTATCATTGAAATTTAAATTAAAATGCAAAATAAGAGAAAAGAAGCTACCATGAAGACGATGCAAGCTTAAAATTTTAATCTTCGCTTAGGTGGTAAGAAAATACATCGCCAAGTTAAAAAACGTACCTATAACTGAAACGTACATACTACCAAGATCTCGGTTATTGAAATATTCTCAAAAGCTTTACGGAGAACTTCCATTAAAATGTAAAAAAATCGCCAAATAAATTAATTTGACAATCTAAACTCATCAAAAGTTTTGATGGAACTATCGTTCCAAAATCGCGATTTATCGCTCTGCGGTGCCAGTGTCGTTTCATAGTTTAATTATAATTACAATCAATTAAAATGAAAAATAATTCGCTAACTAATTAAAACAAGCCGTTAAAATGCAGAATAAACCAGCAAATCGAACGAGCTATTAAATGACGTTAAAATATAATAAAATAGAATTGAATGCCAAATTGTAAAATTGTCGCCAACAAATTAAATTTTAATTTTGTCTTTTATTATCTGATTTGTTTATAATGTTAGTTACCACAAAATTTGATAGATGTCGCTAGGCGACATGCATCCGTTTTTATCCCAAAGATTTTGATGAAATGAAGCAGCCTGTATAAAACGCTATCTAGTGAAGCCTTGACGTCGTACAATTACGCGGTTGGTCTTATTGTCTTCCTTAGAAATTTTCGAATCGAATGGTATTATGTTTGATTCTTTACGCTCAGCGGTTTTTGAGGAGTTCAAGCTTCAGACGGAATTTTAAATAGTTCAATAATTTAATTAACGCTTTAATTTAAAATGGCAACGGAAAGAAATAAATGTCTTGGGCAGGGATTCAAGTGAAACAGCACTGCGATCGCTTAGAATTGCAATCGCTACTGGAAGTGAATTACATTATCATCAACTTAACTTGGCATGACGTCACTACGGGTGGAGCCAATAAGAGCTCACAAGCACTCAGCGATCTCCTCTTATTCGCCAAGTAAGCTGTGACGTTTTATCTAGATCGTTTTTCATAGGCAAACGTCACGCTGACGTCACGATGTTTTTATCAAGAAACGTTCTAATGTAATTCATTTCCAGTAGCGATTGTAATTTGCGATGGCCTGTTTCACTTGAATCCCTGCCTTGGAATTTTAAAAGTGCAAAGAATTTAGATAACGTTTTAATTAATATCTCAGCTAATTAACGTCGTACAATTACGCGGTTGGTCTTATTGTCTTCCTTAGAAAATTTCGAATCGAATGGTATTATGTTTGATTCTCTATGCTCAGCGGTTTTTGAGGAGTTCAAGCTTCAGACGGACAGACAGACGCGGACAGATTTTAATAGTAGTAATTGTTCCCCGGTTGCCATCAAAAAATAAGTTACCTGCTGTGAGTTCTTTCTTATTTACGAACTGTCGTTTCAGAAACTTATTCATCTATCAAATGGCATTAGAGCTAAGCTCTAAAAAAGAAGTATCGATGTAATTATTTAATGTTCAATTTTGCTGGAGTGAATTTGGTGCAATTTTTCAATAACAGAGAAATTCTTGCATGATTTCATCCAATTTATTCTCTAAGTTAACATTGCTTTGAGAGCTGCGATTTGCAACTGCTTTTTCGCTAGTCCACAAATAAAAAATCCCTTTTCTATGAGTGCATTGGAACCGAGGAAATTATGCACAATTAAATTTAATAGTATGAAAATGCTTAAACATCTCCACCCAGTGGTTTTTGGTTGAAGTATTCAGAGTTCCGTTCTGTCACTTCAGAAAACGGGACATTTTAGTTTGTATGGGGACAACGAAACACAATGCCTGCGAACGGGACAGTCCCGTTAAAAATGGAACGTATGGTCACCTTACTTATAACGTCAATCCCCCTCTAAGCAGGGTTTAAGCTGATTTTAAAATATTTTCAACAAAAAAGCTAAAGTTAGAAAAAAAGCTAAAACTTCGAAGGTTAATGAATACGTTTACATATCTTTCTACTTGCCTGTGCGTTTCATTTCCTGTTGAAAGCTAAATTCAAAATTCAGCCATGACATCTTTAAAAGTTTTTTTTTTTTTTTTTTTTTAATGTCAACAATGCATGTTATTTGATGGATATAATGCCTTTTAAGACGTAATATTGTTGAACTTAATTGCAGTTTATTCATGTTAGCTAAGATTTATAATAAAATTTAAGTTTAGTACCGCCATGTTTGCTTTCTCTCTCGAATCATACGCATTTTTTGTTATATTGGACAAAGAAGCGAAAATGCCTTGTTTCATTTTGTTAATTTAGATAGTATTTTCGCAATTTTCAAAAAAAAAAAGCGATCATCGGCGAAGCATTGCCGCTAAGTAACTAGATTTTGGGTTATTGAAACTTAACATTTTTAATTCTATCTCTTATTCTCAAATGATGAACGAGTTGGTCTCATGTCAGTCTTATCCAGAAAAAAAGAAGTTAAATGAGCGGTGATTTATTTCAGTTGATAACATGCAATTTGTTTACTTACCTGTCCTACAACTGTTTTTTGATAAGATTTGAATTGCTTGCCTCTCGAGTTAAATCTTAAATTACACAATGAAGTTTTATCAAAAAAAGTTACTTCAAAGCATTTGTTTGTTAGTTAATTTACTTACTTTTTTGTGGTTCCCGACATTCTTCTTTTTCTAATCCCGAAAATATGAAGTCCTTAGTAGTTCATGAACAAGGAAGTATAAAGTGGTATAACAAAGCTCAGTAAACGGGGATTTTGCAAACCTGTGCTTCCCAACATTTCTGAACTGTCTAAATAAAAGTATCTTATCAGAGAAAACCTTAGATAAGTAAGAAAGTAGGGAAAGAAGTCATTCTTTTCTTCGTTAAGTTAAAGACCGCAACAAAGATCTTCAAATTACAATGGGAGAATCACTTCTAAGGTAGGCTCAACTAATTTATTAGAACATATAATCCTAACTTTATAAATTATATTAACTTTTCTTTTATTGTCATGTTTACATTTATAAAAATTATGCACTATATTTATTTAGAGAATAGCGTCAAAAATTTTGGTTTAACACCTTAGAAAATATATATATATATATTTCTATTAACCCAGTGCTTGCAATTCAACCTATATCAGGCATGCGCACCTCCAGTGCAACAAGGCCATAGCTAAAAATCAAACACTTATTGTAATAATATGTGATCATTGTTGTTTTTAAATACAAGTACAATACAAGCACCCTAAAATTATCATTTAACTTATCAATTTTGAAACGTTTTGTATTTCCCGCGAAGGAGAAAGGCTAAGCAATTCCTGGTGCAAATAATTAGTGCAAATGTAAATATATTTAATTCCTAGTTTCATTACGATTTTTTCCTTATTTTATAGGAAATGCTTTAAATTTTGAATAGTTTTTCTTACGAAATGAACAAATGTAATTCAATAATTAACTGCTTTTAAATGAAGTGCTCATGAAAAGTATTGATAGAAAAAAAAAAAGTTTTTATTTCATTTACTTTTGTTTACTATTCATCTTTACAATTTTACATTGATTTATTTTCGTTCGCAATTCAGTTTTAAATTTTACATTTTCCTACATTTATGCCCTTACATACTGAAGCACTGAGCTTCAACATTAAACTTTCACATTTAAAAGCCTTGTCCATAAGAATTTATTGTACTTAATTTATGCTAATTTTAGAGAAAGAAGCTGACACTATTTTCACAGCAACAAACATTCTTTTTGCTTTAAAACGATTTGCTCTGTGTAAGGGCCTGTTTTATCGATAAGTAGGACTTCTTTAGAACAAATTGTACGAAATTATTACAAAATGTGGAGTTGGTACTCCGAAAATTAGCTCGTGTAGTTCTGGACGAACTTCTTGGGATTTAACTCATCACTTACCAGGATAATGTTTTCTCTGAACTCTAAAATTGCATAATAAATCAACAAAAGGAACTTTTTTCTCAAAGGAAAGAACCTTTTTTTTTCAAACTAGTTCATTTTTCACAAAAGACAAATAAGGATTCAAAAACAAAGGAATATTAACCAAAAATATAAGTTGACATATTTGTTTTCTTTTTTTTTTTTCGGTATAAGATTTTTTTTTTTTTTTTGAAAAGTAAAATCATGTTTCACGTTCATATTCTTATTTTTTTGCTTGCTGAACATCTCTTGTATTTTCCTTTAAGAAGTAAATAAATCATTTGAAGTTGTCTTTCTTACAAGCAAATCGAGATTGCGATAAAAGTAACATCATTCTGATAAGAAACTGCATGCTGGAAGATAATACAAAGAATGATGTAATGTTCATTTTACATATGATTTATGGTATCTTGACTTGTCGTCAAAACAACATTTTGCTAATACTTATGAGAGTTAAACACTCATAATAACTATTATTTTTGTGATTATTCATAATTATGGTCCG
>JAXGGA010016770.1:0-25923 GCA_038373865.1 Uloborus plumipes | reverse complement strand
GCTCTAACGCAATGTTTTCTCACTATCTGTATATCACGGCCTGTCCAACTTGACTGCTCCCCGAAAAAGGGCATAAGGGTCATTCCACGTCAAGTGATCCAAAATCTGAGAAAATTTTTACCTTACATTTTTGTATTTCTTTCACATTTGGCTCATCAATTGTACCCCTTGAGGTAATCAAAAGTCTCAATTTTTGGATTTTTATCTCTATTATTTTTTCATTTATGAGACTTTGAACTTTGGAAAAACCCTCGTTTTTCAATGGATAAGGGTACATAAAAGGGACCATAACTCGGCACCAAATATAGATAGAACGATTTGGTAAATAGCATTTTAAAGTACGTTAGTTGCCGCTTAATCTGATATGCAACATGACTAATTTGATAAAAATTTTCTTTTTCAAAAAATGAAATTTAAATTTCAAATTTAAATTTCTCGAAAAACATATAATGAATTTTTTTGAAAAAATTCTCAAAAATTCTTGTGTATTTCATCTATGTTTGTACAAATTTTTAGATTGGGATCTCAATGGGATCATATTTTTTTCAATTTTTGAATAAAACTGTATAGGAAAAAAATGATATTTTTTAGATTCTATTTATTTAAATACTAAGTTCTCTTGCTTGTGATGGTCTAAAAAGCAGTGAACAAACATAAATATGTTTAAAGTGAGCTAGCCTGAGCTTATAGATTTGTCAGGTTCACCCCCCTCCCCCCTTCCTCCCCCGCACAACCACTCTTTTTTAATTCAAAACTGTTCAAAATGTTTAAAAAAAAAACTCTTTGATACAAAATGAATAGTAAACTTATTTAAAGTTGGTAAATGAGTTTCCTTATAACTAGACGAAGTATCCCCCTCCCCACCCAAATATACCATTCACACTATACTAATATGACGTCTAACCTGGGGATTGAGTTGAGGATTATTTTCACCCTAGGTATATATATTGTTTTTCAGACGAAGTGTTTCTTTTCGATCCGAACTTCAAAGTGTACTTCCATTCAATATCTGAAATTTAACTTTATGATTCATTTCATCTTCTACCCCAGCACCAATCTTCAATTTTGAAGGGAGGAAATAAATGGGTCGCCCCAATATCATAGCATACAGCAAAATAGCACTGTTTCCCCTTGTTCTCATCGTTTTTTCTATTCTTTTCGCACAAAACTGAAAATAAATCAAAGTATCAGATCATATGTCTGTGTCCCCATAACTATCTTTCCACATTATCTAGTGTGCAGCTGTTATTTAATTTTTTTAATCGTTTGTGTTCTTTTTCATTTTGTTGTAAAGGAAAGTAATGCAGCAAGATATATCTATATATATATATATATATATATTAAACAAACACTTTTTTTGAGCACAACCTCACATATTGTTTAACTTCTTTACAGATTGCTCCCCCCCCCCTTACCCTACCTTTCCACTCCAAACTTTTATTTTTTTTATCATCCCGCCTAGCCCCATTTCAAAGCCTTAGTCTCTATGTCTGGTAGTGTTTCAGTTTGTTATGTTTGTTACTCTTTCCTATTAGCTTATGAGCTTTGTCCAATAAGAGAAAGGAAAGGCAGTGATGGGGACTGACATATAACGTGACACTTTAATTTCTTTTCAGTTTTGTGTAAAAATAATGGGAAAACATTATGAGAACAAGGGGAAACAGTGCTATTTTGCTGTTTGCTATGATCTTGGGGCGACCCATTTATTCCCTCCCTTCAAAATTGAAGATTGGTGCTGGGGGAGGGGATGAAATGAACCATAAGTTTAAATTCAGATTTTGAATGGAAGTACACTTTGTGAAGTTCGGATTGAAAACGAAACACTTCGTCTGAAAAACAATATATACCTAGGGGGAAAATAATCCTCAAATCAATCCCCAGGTGAGACGTCATATTAGTATAGCGTTAATGGTATATTTGGGTGGGGGAAGGATTGTACTTTGCCTTGTTATAAGGAAGCCCAATTACCAACTTTAAATAAGTTTACTGTTCATTTTGTATCAAAGAAACTTTTTTTTTAGCATTTTAAATAGTTTGGGGGAAAATGGTTGGGTCAGGAAGGAAGGGAGGGGGAGCTGACCAATCTACAAGTTAATTCTTGCTCACTTACCTAGAGAAAAAATAATAGTCAATTCAATCCCCAGGTTAGACGTCATAATAGTACAGCGTTAATGGTATATTTGGGTGGAGGAGGGGGTATTTCTTCTAGTTATAATAAAACTCATTTACCAACTTTAAATAAGTTTACTATTCATTTTGTATCAAAGAGTTTTTTTTTAAACATTTTGAACAGTTTTGAATTAAAAAAGAGTAGTTGTGCGGGGGAGGAAGGGGGGAGGGAGTGAACCTGACAAATCTATAAGCTTGTAGCAGCTCACTTTAAACATATTCATGTTTGTTCACTACTTTTTAGACCATCACAAGCAAGAGAACTTAGTATTTAAATAAATAGAATCTAAAAAATATCATTTTTTTTCTATACAGTTTTATTCAAAAATTAAAAAAAATATGATCCCATTGAGATCCCAATCTAAAAATTTGTACAAACATAGATGAAATACACAAGAATTTTTGAGAATTTTTTCAAAAAAATTCATTATATGTTTTTCGAGAAATTTAAATTTGAAATTTAAATTTCATTTTTTGAAAAAGAAAATTTTTATCAAATTAGTCATGTTGCATATCAGATTAAGCGGCAACTAACGTACTTTAAAATGCCATTTACCAAATCGTTCTATCTATATTTGGTGCCGAGTTATGGTCCCTTTTATGTACCCTTATCCATGGAAAAACGATGGTTTTTCCAAAGTTCAAAGTCTCATAAATGAAAAAATAATAGAGATAAAAATCCAAAAATTGAGAATTTTGATTACCACAAGGGGTACAATTGATGAGCCAAATGTGAAAGAAATACAAAAATGTAAGGTAAAAAACGTTGGATCACTTGACATGGAATGACCCATATGCAGTCTATAAAAATTGTAGCTTGGCATTGCAAGCATATTAGCTGTTCAGTTCTGGCCATATTTGCAAAAATGCCCGGGGAAAATTCCTTGCAAAATATGAAAGTGTAGAATCAAATATTTGTCTAAGTACAGGGTGTGGCACAGAAACTTCCTGATTTGAAAAGTCAGTAAGAGAAAAAGTACTTCGTGTATCTGTTTGTTTCTTTTTATAAGATATTGTACTCATTCTGATATTTTAATTTTAACTAAGTTTAAAAATTACATCGGGTAAATGGCAGCCCCCATTTGTTCCATTCTTTTGAGCATCTCGACTGGGATGTGGGCGAAAGCAAGCCGGATGTTGTTCTTCAGGTGTTGCAGGGTCCGGGGTTTGTCGTTGTAAATGATCGATTTGAAATACCCCCAAAAAAAATAGTCGCAGGGTGTCAAATCAGAGGAGCGCGCCGGTCACGGTACCTTACCTCTCAAGGACACGTTATCGCTCAACTGTCAGCTGTTGAACCACAGCAAGTTTGTAGGGATGAAACTAGAGTTCATTGTGAAGAATTCACCTCAATGAGCAATCAGAAATCCCCAGAGCAGCAGCATGTTTACGCGCCAAACGCCTGGGAGAGCGCAAAAACGACTCTCTCACTTTCTCGACGTTTCCGGAGTTCCGGAAATCCGTTGACGTCCGGGGCCTTTTTTTGCCACACTCTCACTTTGCCTGAATGTTTTCACCCACAAAACAGTCGATTCCCGGCCAGAAATGGGACCCCCGGGATTAATTTTGAACCGAGCTCGGAAGGCACGTTGAGTGGCGACCACCGAAAAATTATTTGAAAAGTTCGCTTCGTTAGGGAACCCTCGTTGCTCCTTTATCCAACGCATGGCGATAGCTAAATTGTGAGACAACAAAACTTCAGAACACCTCTTTTTAATGAGACTCTCCCCCAGGGGCGGCTCCTCACTATGGGCCGGGTGGGCCGGGCCCACCCAGAAAAATTGGAAGAAAAAAAAACATATATCGCTTTGTATATCAGCTCAAAAAAAAAAGGTCCCAAACTTATTTTCAAACTCCCCCCCCCCCCCCCCGAGCATCACACATTCAGCGAAAAAAAGATTTCTAAATCCATCGATTTCAGCTCTTCCGGGACCTCCGTGACAAGCGCGCGCTCTTTCCTTTCTCGCGCCCCCTAAAAAAGCGCGCGAAAGGAAAGAGCGCGCGTTTGTCACGGAGGTCCCGGCTCTTCGCACAGGAGAACTAACGTGGGCCATCTGGCCAAGGCCCACCGGCTGCCCAAGGCACACCTCCGCTTTTAGCCAATCGCAATGGCTGGATTAAGGAGAGCGCTAAGTGAAAACACCCCTTGTAATTTCTGCCGAGAGGGCACTTTCTGATGGTGCCCTTTGTCCCCAACCAAAGCGGTGGAGAGGGAAGGAGAGGGAAGTGTTTCGTTTTTGTACATGAGCAGAGAATGTCTGGCCGCTGTGTTAGGGAGAAAACTCTTCCCTCTTTGCGGTCCTTATTTTTCTTTTCTTTTTTTGCTTGATTTTTGTAACATTTATCTTTTTTTTTTGTGTGTTTCTTTTTTCATTTTCAACACCTATTACTAACAGGCATAGAGATTGCCAGTTTCGCTACCCCCACCCTCACCTATTTGCCTCCATTCATGCATGTTTTATTTATTAATTTGCGTTTTGGGAACTGGAAAATTGTCTCTCGAAATTTTTGTGTGAAGACTTTACCCCCCCCCCTCCCCCCACCAGCTCTCTTTAATGATCATCCCTGCAACTTATATTGTCACATTCAAAATGATTTTAAAGTCCGAAAACACACTTTTAGATGTTCAATAAAAATGTTGCTATTGCGCAACTTTTCTTAAATCTTATGACACGTAACATTAACCTTAGTACTTCGAATTCACTGAAAGCAGTAACCGTAAAAAAATAAAACTGAGCGTTTATAAAAATATTGAGTGGATTAAAGTCTACTTTATATAAAAAATATATTCAGCTTAAAAATAAATGAATACTAATATTTTTAAAATTATTATTATTTTACAAATTGCTTCACAATTCATAGAAGAAACACGTGGACGATTTTAAAACTATATTTTACAATATATTTTCCTGAAGTTTTATAATATATGAAATATTAAATACTGTTTAAAAGAAATCTAATTAAAGTAATAATTTCCATCAAAGTTTAATAAAGGTACCTAATGGTGCGGAGAAACTAGGCGTTCTACGATATTTTCTATTTCTAACATATAACACATTACCATGAATGTCAGTCAAATCATGTATCCCAAAAGAAAATACCAGTTAATCAAATCTCCCCAAAAACAACAGTGTTGTAAAAAAATCCCCCGCCAAGAAAACCTTAAATACTCAGCCTTAAAAAGTTATGATATCGAGTTTTCCCGCCAAGTTTGTGCCAAACTACAACTAACCTGTATGTATAGTTCTTTTAAATTGTTTTCAGTTTTGCCAGGCGGGAAGCTTTGTCTTGTGAGGTGGTTGCTTAATGAGTAAAAACTTCCCGCCTGGCAGGACTGAAAACAATTTAAAAGAACTATACATACAGGTTAGTTGTAGTTTGGCACAAACTTGGCGGGAAAACTCGATATCATAACTTTTTAAGGCTGAGTATTTAAGGTTTTCTTGGCGGGGGATTTTTTTACAACACTGTTGTTTTTGGGGAGATATCACATATTTTTGCATTAATATTATTTCTTTGCCTGTTTTTTTTTTCTCTTCAAAATTTACTTTGCATGTTTTTTTTCCCTTCAACATTTTTCTTGGCGGTCCGACATCTGTGGTTTTCTTGGCAGCATGTATTTGGTGCAAAAGTTCAAGGATCTTCTTCAGTCTAGGATAAATTTGAAATCAATCACAATGTACCACCCGAACCGACGCAAAACAAAGCTAGTTGCTAACAATACTACGATTAAATTAAAAGTTTAAAAAAAAACCCCAACCCTTACTGCCGATCTCATATTAAAATGAACTAAATTGAAGATCCCTTTTAAAAGCCTTATGCAATAAAATCAATTACAAATATTTTATTTGTTAACAAATAGAAACTGGCAACAGATGAAATTATAAATCATTGAGTTTTCTTTCCTCGTGGCCCAACAATGAAAACATAAATGCTCAGATGTTGAACAGAGCTAGTAGATAGAAATCGGACCAATTTTAAGCATTAATAACTCCGGGGTGCGATGACCCCGGGGGGTAAATTTTGGGAAAATGTCCTCAATGTCTCATCGAGAATATTCATACCAAAAATCAACACTAAAGACCCCCGGGGAGAAAAGATACGGAAAATAAAAACGAGGGGGGAGGGGGTGGGGGGTCGAAAAACCCCCTATGCCGAGCTTTGGGACAAAATAAATGTGGGTGCAAAAGCAGAGCTCAATCCGAGTTACCGTTTAGTCTGGACCCCTGTCAAACAATTTTTAAAAAGTGCGAAAAATAGCGATTTTATAACATATATCACCCCTCCCCCTGAGGGTCCTGGATGTTTTGCTTTAGTATGTGCCGTCAGGGGCCGCTGGAGATTGAGTATACCAAAAATGAACTCTAAGGATCTTTATGGGGCTGAGATACAGAGGGGTGAAAACCCCGGTTTGGTTACTCGCGTAAACAGTTCTAGTCGCTCTTTTACATTTTTATTGGCGACGGAAATTTCTTGGCGGCTTGTATTTGGTTTTCTTGGCGGGGCGGGACGCTCCCGCGTCCCGTGATGTTTCTGACAAACATAATCAAATTAGTCATTTACCACATCAATTTGCTTTTCCTTTTGGAGCGAGTTACCTATTTCGTTTTTTATTTCTGTTTAACTACTAATTATATATTTATTGTATATAAATTTAGAATACATTTAATGGAAATGCATTTATATTTATGTTTTACAGTTTCTGTTTTAAACAGGCATAAAATAAAAATGTAAATGCTACACACAGTTAAAACTTTTTCACCAGATATTCAGTATTCGGTTATAATTTTGACTTGACATTCGCTATTCAGAAAAATATGGGATTCGGTGCATCTCTACATCACGACCAAATCAAGTATCCTTCTCCACGTCGCATTCTACGGTTAGTCACATAGCGTTCATTTCCTGCCCCCCAGGGAAAATATGTCCGCACCACATGTGCCACATGTATTTAATTAGTGGTCAGCTCCACTTGGAAGAGCTTAACAATGTACATTTGAACGTTTGGTGGCATACCAGAAGGACACTATTTTTATGATTTTCCTCGTGCTTTTAAAAAATGAATCAAGTGGATTATTTATTAAAAACACCATTTTCAACTTTGCCGCTTGAAGAGAAACTGGAAATAAAAAGACTTGGACCGCACCAGCCGCAAGAAATTTCTTTTTCTCAAACAGATGGAAAAAAGAAAAGAATTTTTTGCACTAGTTGGTTCACAAGGAAAACTTGGTTAACTGCTAGCTTGGAAAAACAAAAGTTTATTTTGTTTTTACTGTCTTTTGTTTGGTGGAGAGAGTGAGAGTGTCTGGGTGAAAACTGGATACAAAGATCTTAAACATTTGAGTGAGAATATAAAAAAGCATGAAGTATGTGCCACTCATTTGTCTAACGCTTGTAAATTTAAAATGCTCGGAACTGTAAATATTGGAGCAGAAATCAATGCAGCAGTCAAAATCAGTGGCGGCTCGTCACTATGGGCCGGGTGGACCGGTTCTAAGAAGAATGGCGAGGGAAGACACCCTTCCGAAAATCCCTCTATGGGCACAAATTGTCCGGCCCGAGCGAATTTCTCCCTCCTTGTCCACACAACCGAAGCGGTTGAGGGGAAGTGTCACTCAATCATCGTTGTCACCACTACCCTGTGTTTGGAAGAAAACACTGCAGGCTTTCACCTCTTTACATTCCGTCCTTCAATATTATTATTATTATGTCATTCTCTTGAACGCATTGTACTTTGTGTATTTCCTGAAAATAATTCAATTCAGCTGTCATAACCATAATTCATTTTCAGTACAAGCGTACTTTAGCGAGTGGGACCATAACTGGTCAAACCAGTGTATTCCAATTTATTTAAAAACACATACATGCATTATAATTGAATATAATAAAAATATCAAAATTATAAAAGTGACATTTTAAGTTCTAACACCGTGAGAATTCGTTTTTCCATAAACTGAAACTATAGAACATTTGTATCCGGACTGAAAAGGAACACCTTATGTGTTCCTTAATTTGTCAGAGGCTTCCCGAAAGTCATACATTGTTTGGGGGGAGAGGGGTTGTTTTTAGGTGTAAAGGTTCCTTTTTTCTTTTCTTTTCTTTTTTTTTTTTTTTTGTGTGTGTGTCTAATAGTCTAGTACCGTGATGTGTGAGGAGGTACGAAACCTCTTTTGTAGGTGTGATGAATATTTTCATTTGTCTTAAAATGGCATAATTATGAAAATTAGCTTGCTTAACATTAGTGATGTGTAGAAAACCGGTCATTTGTGCGACATATCATTGTTATAATTAAGTATCATAATTATATTGATTGGTTAAGGCTTGTGTAGCGTTTAAAATATAAAACCCATGCATTAAATCAAATTATATAAATTTTGCAGTGCTGTCGGAAATTTGTATTAATTGAATAAAATATTATTTTACGCAGCTCAGTATTAGTTTACTAACTGTTGTTTCCTTCATTTTATTTGCGTAAACATTACTGTGGAATATAATTGCGGGCCCACCCACTAAATTAAGGCACGAGCCGCCACTGCTCTCCCCACATGCTAATTAGTATCCAATTAAAATCAGCAAGTTTCTCTGCCGCACCCTGTATCTAGGAAAGCTCCCGATATATTGTAGTAACGTGAACGACATTTATTTGGATAGATTCTGACTTAAACGGGGAACTTACCTGATTTTTTCCAGACGTGTTACTGGCAGAAATAAGGCGCATCGTTATTTTTCAGGAGGGTTCCGGATTTTTTTTCACAGCGCACTCAACACTTGATAAAATGCTTTTTCACCTCCAGTTCTTCATGAACATTAATTTATTATTTTTATATTTCAGATCCTTTTGCGTGCCATTTTTGATCAACATGAGATCAATCACTTTGTGCCTCGTCTTCTTTGTTGCCATCGTTGTGAACAAAGTAAAGGCCTTGGACGTTTCTCTGAAAGGAGATGGATGTGCCACATTTGATAGATGTACCATTAAAGACATTTTCCGTACTTGCAGCTGTGATTCCGATTGCCACGAATACGGAACATGCTGCGTGGATGCGGAGAACTTTCCCCTAATGTCTACAAGTGAAGTTAAATATTTCTGCAGTTCTGAACAAGTTACCACGCCAGTGTTTTCAAAAAGATCCTGTTCCAAGGATTTCAAAGGACACGTTGAAACCATTAGCGCCTGTTTGGACCAAGACCGTGATCCAGGTGACATAAGAGGGAACTTGTTGCTGACAAGTTCCAAGACGAAGATTACGTATGCCAACAAAAACTGTGCCGTTTGCAATAATGAAATGGATGAAAATCTGCATTTTTGGACCATAGAAGTATCTTGTCCAACTAAGCAAGGAGAACTGACTTTTGATCAACAGTATATTAGAAAGCATTTGATTTTCAATGAGAATCTAGGAAAATGGGGGCTAAAAGTTAATGATTCATTTGCGTCTTGCTCTGTCTTGTTTTATCAACCTAATGAAATGTTTGGTAAACTGAAATACTGTGCTCCAAATATGATTTCTCAATGCCCCAGCAATTACACGGATAATGCTGTTTCAAAGATGTGTGGGTATTACTATGGAGAAAGGAAAGAAAAGAATTCGAATGTGTATTACAAGAATGCTCACTGTGCTTTGTGCAACGGTGTCAGTTTGAAAGAAGTAGATTGCGTGGGACGTACTTACTCACCTGTTGAATCAGACGAAACCCTCGAAGTGGTTAGAGTTGTGTTCTCCCGCGGATTTTGGCTTGAGAAAGAAGGGAAAGAAAAGTTTAAATGCAGTGAAAATTTCTCTTATGATCCTTTTCAGAAAAGATGTCGAAAATTTGTGGAAGAGCAGGTAGAAGCCAAAGCTGCAAACTCTGCTGGGTTGAGTTTTGTTCACCTGGCATTATTTATTGCTTCTATCCTAATTCACTTTTGAGACTTAATAATATAATTGCTAATGAAAATCCAGTGAGCTTTTGTAACTTATAGGTCATTCAAAGACTCACCGCCTTGGCTGCTCACAGTTAAAGTACAAATCAACTTCAGTAAAGATTATTGTTTGTTATGAAAAGAGACCAAAAGGGCAAAAGCATATTAGAGGATGCAGGAAATTTACATCCTTGTAATGTCTTCGGTTTTGAGTTGCGTAAAAAGTCGTTTTCTACGGCAAGAGTGGTGGCAAGAGTCCTGTGGATGGCCCAAAATGGATACTAGAGTCAATTGAGTAGAACTCTTATTCTATTAAATAGATCAGAAGAGACGAAATCAACACTTCATTTGTTGTAGGAATATATAACTATATGTGAGAAAGGATGACAATAGCATATCCTTGTAAATGTTTTTTTAATAAGAAAAATGCTCAAATCTTACAAAAAAAAAAAAAGTGTGCCTTTCTTTATTGTAGCGACTAGAGTCCGTGTAGAGCCCCTGTATGTGAGGAATTCAGCCTTAACATATTTCGATCCATCATTAATTTGTACATTTAAAAGAGTGGGGGGGGGGGCGGACAAGCGCCCTCATCCTCGTACGTCGCTGATGACCGCAAAGTTGTTTTGCAAAGTCATCTAGATACCAGGATGAAGTAAAAAAGAAAAAAAAAATAGATTTTGAATAGACAAGGTTCTAATAAAAACATTCTAGATGAATTCATTTAAATATCTCAGACATAAAATTTTTTAAGAAAGATTAATGGGTCATAATTAACTGTTTGTTTAACTATGATAAACATAAGTATAATATTGTTAAACATAAAAATTATGCTTTGATTTAAGCTTTTAAATTTTCACAATATTGCAAAAAATTTATGGAAAAGTGTCTTTGCTTATCGTATGGTGTTTTGCGAAGTAAACTAACCGGATAAGTAGCAATTTTGCAAACTAAAAAACCGGATAGAATAAAGCGAGCTATTACGCACCAATTTTTAAAGCATATTTCCTATTTTCAATAGTTGAAATACACTTGCAGAGGTGATAGAAACATCTCTGTACAAGTTATATTATTTTGCTGATTGCTAAATAAATGCGACGTTTAATATTATTTAAGAAGGTGTACTATAGTATTCAATGCGAGCATGAAACTAACAATACAGTGAAACAGAGCAAAGAAGGAAAAGTAACTAAAAAAACAACATCTTGTGAATCGCCAAATAAAATTATTCATTAGTGTTGTAAAGGTCATTTATTCTTATAATGATGTTTTCCATTTTGTAACCAAAGCACAATTAGAAGAGAAGAATACAACTAAACATCCGTTTAGATTGAAGTTTAATATGGAGGAAAGTAAGTACTTTATAACATAACTTGCCAATTTGGTTCTATTACAAGTTAGCAAAATAATCTTAGACTATGCCATGGGAGTGTAATCGCAACAGGAAAATAATGGAAATTCAAAAGAATTAGAAAAAAAAAAAAAAAACATGGATAAATAAAGAGAACTAGGATATTAAGTAAGATAATAGGAATACTTGGTATTGTTTTTCATTTTTCAATTCAATTTCGTAAAAAATGAATGAATGCGAAAGAAATGTAAAGGATGCATGCTATCGAAACAGGATAAGAGGGCTGTTTGGATGGTGACAAAACTTGGGAGTTGGTGTGAACTAATCTTTAAATCTGAAGATATATTAATTTTTATAAACTACATTTTCAGGAAACTTCTACTGCCATGGCTCTAATCTTAGTATTTTTTAATGCATAATATTGTTGAAAAATTCAAGTACAGTTGACTTCTGATTATCCACGGATTAGGTTGATACACTGTTAAAACTACAGGTTGCATGTGGCACCTTTAAGGGTGAAAAGTTGTAGCACCAGCAGCACCGCCTGAAGGTTGTCACTTGACTCCTCATGGCATTCTTGAAGGTGATATTAAGCTCCCTATGGCACATTTAGGGTGCCATGGTTCACCCATTGGGTGCCATAAGGTATCCATCGGGCACGACTTTACTCCATATGGCACCTTCAAGGGTGCATAGGGAGTCAAGTGGCAACCTTGAGGGGGTACAGCTGGTGCTACAATTTTTTACCCAGTGCCACATGCTACCTGTAGTTTTAACAGTGTACGTTAACTCCTCATACTCCAGACTAGAGGTAAAACACAGTATTAGTATTAGTGTATACAATAGCGAAAGAAAATCAATAACACTCATAAGTAAACTTAAATTATAGCTGAAGATGATAACATTGAATGTACAAAATGTCTTCAAAAGCTGAAAACGACCAATGACGCACTAGCATTTTTCTGCATTCAGTAATTCATTCCGGTTGGAAAAAAAAAAAAAAAAAACAGTGAAAGACCCGTGGATAATCAAACCACGAATAATCAAGAGTTTACTCCATTTGACCTATCAAGTGCATTATTCAAGTATTTCAATGCCCATATTCAATGTTCTCGTACTTGGTGAAAATGGTAGATAAAATGAATTCATGCATTGATCAAAGATAAAATTCATATTTCAAGTGCTCTCTGACCCTTAGTTAAGAATCAAATATTTTCGAGGATCACGGCCAGACTTTCCCAAGGTTTCTAGCCCCCCCCCCCCCCCCCCTCTCCTCCCATGGAGTAAAAATAATTTAAGAACTTTTTACAAGAATAGTAAAATACCTAGACAGAGTTTTTTTTTTTTTTTTTGTACAGGGAAAAAACCTTTTAGTTCCAAATTTAAAATATAATTTGTCAAGTTGATAAAAATACGAAAAACTCGGCAAAAGAAAGAATGAAACAGAAGTTGCTTGAAATGTTTAATCTCATTTTAGACGCAAACGCATGTTTATAGAAACAAATCCAAGGAAATAATTTGTATATTATTCCTGATGCAAGAAAATTTGTAAAAAGTTTAACAACAAAGCAAAATAACTGAGCACTAACATGGGAAAAAAATACATCGTTAAAATCCGTAAAAATTTTATGAAACGCTTGTAGCTTAATTTTATTAAACTTATCTAAAGTTACAATTGCTTTTAAGTTAAATATTTTTTTGTTTTAGGTATGTTAATTAAATTATTTTGACACCTTGCTCCACCCTTAACTCCCAGCAGCTTTTGAAGCGATTGTAAATGAAAATATTTATATTTAATAAATCTTTTACGTTAGTTAGTATGTTGGTTGGCCTGCATTGAAAAATAGGGGCTTGGTTTGGAATCGGAGCACTATAAATTTTATAGGGGAGGAGGGGTAAAAATGACAAGGGGCGCGCCTCAGTTCTTGGTGGCCCCAAATATGTCAATTACAAACAACGTCACCTCTATGATTCCATTGGTTAGATTGAATCAGAACCTTCCTGGAAAGGACCGTAGAAAACAGTCCCTGAAAGCTGGAACGTAGATCTATCTACGTTTCAGCTTTCTTTGAATCCTTGCATTATTCTTGAGATGTAGCAGTCAAAAGCAACTGAAAAGAACTCGATTGTTCAAGCCATTTGCACCAAAGTAAAATCGGTACCTGTATACTTTGAAGCCTACTTATTATAAATCAAATAATGATATATGCAGGAATTATGATTATGGATTATACATTATATAATTATGGATGGGAAGAATATAGCTACCCCAGAATTTTAGCAAGTGCTTAAAATTATCAAGTGTCAAAATTTGATTTGAAATCTTTTATTTTGTTACATAAAACTTTTTTACAAAATCTTTAAACTAAAACTGCTAAACAGTAGCAGAAAAAGTTAATTTACTTATTTTGTTGTATAAGTATTAAACACATCAATATTTATACATCATGGATATAATTTTTAAAATTAACATTCCAAAACAAATCAAACTATGCTGTGAAACTCTTCAGAAGTTCTCAATCATACATATTAACAAAATTACAAGCATTGCACATCATTTATATGAATTGAGGAAGGAAATAAATTTATACATATGAATACATAACCTATCATGTGTACACCTCCAAAACACTCCCTACGCATCTGTTCAAATTTTTACAAAAGAATATATATACCCAGATAACCACATACGTCCGCAGGATGTCCTATAAGGATCCCACAAATCCTATATAGGACATGTCTTCGAAGGGTCACAAAAGGCGTCTTTTGGATTGCCTACGTGAGACGAGTTCTCTCGAAATTTTAAAATCCCACATCTGAGTGTAGATGGACATCCAACTGGTATCCCATACAAGACGAACTACTAAAAGCCGGTTTTCCGCACATGCGCGCTAGCATAGCATCCATGCTATCGCCAGGCATTGCGAATATTTACACCACCATTTCGAAACGTGCGGCATGTTCTCTGTCTCGTGTTAAGCTTTTATGCTATAAATTTGCCAATGTAAGTCTAACTATTACACATGTTTGTATTTAAAATTGTTTTTGAATGATAAACATTAAACCAATGCAGCAGTAGGATATTTGTTGAATAGAAAATTCTTTTCAAAAGAAACTTTTAGTACGATCTTTAAGAAAAAGCAGTTTAGCTTGAAATGCATTTTAGGTTTCGACATATTTAATGTTAATAGTTTACAGAATAAAGTAAAAAAGCTTGTTGTTTTTTTTCTGTGTTTAAGCTAAAATATGAAGGCCTGGTTGAAAGTATGAATTAAAAATAATCCATCTGTAAAGAATGGAAAAGGATGATTAGATATGATTTATAAAGGATTGAAAAGGATGGTCAGAGGAATCTATAAGGATTCAAAAGGACGGCCAGAGGATTTAAAAACTATTGAAAAGGATAGTCAAAGGACGTCCAGACGACCTGCTTAGGATAAAAAGGGATGGGCAAAGGAAGGGCAGACGGATCTGCGAAGGACGTCAGAGCATCCTATGACAGTCCAGCAGTAGTCTTAAGGATGCCCGCAGGACGTGCGTAAGATTTAGAGTGTCCCGTGATAATCCTGCAGTTGTCCTGAAAATGTCCGTTTAAAACGTCCTGTGGACGTAAAAAATAGTGGATTTTGGATCACCTGCGGACGTCTGCAAGACGTTTTTCGGTAAATTTGGGATCTCCTGCGGAAATCAGAGAATCCTATGAATGACGGCTTCTGGATGTCCAGTGGATGTCTTTGTGTTATCTGGGTATATATATATATATATATATATATATATATTTAAAATTTTTTAATTTCAAATTTGGGTTCCAATTTTAATTTCACAGCATTTTATGTAATGCAGTAACTTTCACACATCATTTCGTACATTTCCTTTCACATCAAATTTACAACTGAAATCAAATAAAATTAAGCTGTGAAACATGATATGATACATGGAACCATACTGCCACAAAGTATCTGCATTTTAATTTTTCTTTTCTAACATTTTTGTCATCTATTTTACTTTTGCTTTATTGAACAAGATTGCTTTGTGTTTCCACTGGAAATAAAGCATGAAAAAATGCTTAGTTCCTATATTTTCTAACTGTTAGCATGGAATCCAAAACGCGTTTCTTTAAACACTTCAAAAAATCATCTCTGCAGACACAAAGAAGTGGAAAGAAGTGTGAGAAGAAGTAGAAAAGAGTTTTCTCTCTCCCTTTCTCCCCCCCCCCCGCCCCCACCTTTCTTTGCTATGCCATTGAAACCAGCTGCACATTAATGTCACTATACGAGTTTGGTAACAGATAATTTTTGTTAATATTCAAAATGGAAACTTTAGCCTGAATTTCAGCGTTGACCATACATTCTACATGTTTATCAGTAAAACTTCAGTTTTATAAGGTCCCTCTGCAATTTTTCAAGTATACAACCCTTTGTAGTACTTTGTCAGACTCGACACTGAAAAATTGCAGCTGCAGCCCTACGTCAGATATGTTTTAATTGCTATATATTTCTTACAATTCTAGGATACTTGTATGACTTATAATACTCTCCAGTAACATTTTATAATCTCTTTGGATTTACCACAAGGGGAAAATGCTTTTTAAAAAATGGACCTCTAAGAGGTGAGGCATACTATAGTGTACTCAGGAAGAATCGAGAGCATAAGTAAACAAAGAGAGTTGCTGTTTGGCGCTAACACTTGCTGCCACTTTCATAAATTACTTATTGGAGTAGTGCATAGTTTAAGAATACAGAAGCACATGTGCACACTGTGTGTGTATACATTCCCAGCTGTGCAGATACACTTGCTGCAAATATGTGCATCATCTGGTAATCATTAATTATTACCAGTATTAAACATTATTGAACTTGAAAATTTACTGGTAAATTAATGCAAAAAGTTCGCATCTTGCTTCCACAGATGCATAGTGACATTATCTTACAAATATTTTCTCTTTTCTCTTCTAAATCTCTTCTGGCAAAAGGCATTATCTTAGTAAAAATTTTACCTACCCACTGTATATTGTTTTTTATACTTGTAGATAGTTTTGAGTTGCATGTGCAGATACTTTAGCACTTTATCTTATTATGGGATAGTGATTCTGTTCTTGAATATTTCACTTGTCTATTTAGTACTGTTTTCCGCCTTCTAGTGTGAAGCAGACAACAGTATCACCAAGCTTTGTTTACTTTTACCATCGTCTCTTGCTGAATGCAGTATAATTGAGAATTCATGTCTTGTACACATAATTAGTTCGAATAAAAAATAAATGTGCTTCATGAGCGACATTTTAATGATGAAAATAAATAATTTGTTTTACACAATCATGGCACAACAAAGAGCTTCATAACAATATAATTTGCAATTGCAGTGCAAGATTTTTAAAAATGATTGCTAACATAAAATCTCACTTTTTACACTCATCATTAAAAAACATCTTAATTCCTCTGTTGCCTGCCAGGCAAATCCTCTACAACAATACTATTGCAAATAATGTCACATGCTGTTCTCTTAAACTGAAAGAAGTACATAGTAAAACAGGTCGGAAAAATAAAAGCAAATGAAAAGTTTTTGATGAAAGAACGAAGAAGTGCCCTGAAAAGCAAAAAAGAAAATCTGGTAAGGAGTAGAATTTAAATATAAAAATTACAAATACAAATGTAAAATCCAGCAACAGGCTTTTGGCCCAGCAAGGCCGGTCCTGTTCAATTTATAGTCCCCCATTAAGATCAATGGCCCTTTTAAAGATATTCACTCTCCTGCTCATTACAACCTCTTCTGGTAAACTATTCCAAGGGTATCTGGTAACTACAGTGCTAAAATAGTAATTTTTCCTAATTTTCCCGGTTAGTCTGAGATTTGAATAGTTTAAAACCATGTCCCCCTGTCCTGCTTTCTACGCAAAAATTTAACCCGGTAAGATCTTTCATTTTGATGAATTTAAATAACTGAATCATGTCCCCTCTGACTCTCCTTTGCTCAAGACTGTACATATTAAGAATTCAAAACCTAGAGTCATAGTCAAATTAGAAAGCCCATTTACTAACCCAGCAGCCCTCTTTGGAACTCTTTCCAAAAAACTAATATCTTTCTTAATGTTTGAAATAGATCTATTGATAACCCAAAGCATTCTATTGGGTTTTTTTACTAGCTATGCTGCACTGTTGACTAAACAAACTTAACTTACAACTTAATTTAAAGCGAAGTTTTCAGGAAGGCATTCACAATTTTTAGTACTTTCATTTTTAATCTTTTACTCTCTCCCCCTCCCCCCCCTGCAAAAAAAATTTAAAAAATTATTTTCTAACATTTTTCAGGACACTTATGAAATATTTCCAAGAAAATTCCCCTGAACGTTTTAATCTCTTATAAAAATCCCAAAGTCACTTCAGATGAACACTCAACAGATCAAACAGGGTTAGGACGACAACAAGTCTTTGACATCCCTATCACAGGGTTCATACTCATTTTTAAAAATGAAAATTAAGGACTTTTTAAGGACTCTCTCAAATTTTTTTAAGGATTCATAGGAAAATATTTAAATAGCTTTAGGAACACAATTTCAAAGTACTCAATTTACGAGTATATAATGTTTTTAAAATGCAAAGAGATTTGCAATAGACTCTGATTCGAATGACAATGAATGATTATGAGCTATTCAAATGACTATATTTTTGAATAGCTCTTAAACAGTTGGCCCTTAACCTGGCATTATACTTAATGATGACACTGATCCCAATGGCTTCAGTGCTAGAGAGTACCTTTTGGAGCAGAAAAATTGCCACTTTGGAGCAGTCACATGTGCCTTTGAAGCAGCTGCGTAAATATCAATTAATGATCCAATATAAAGCAATAACTGTACAAGGTTTCAGGAATTTGTAGCAAATGTTTTGAAGAATTTCACTGGAAATTACTTCTCAAATTTTTACTTAAGTGTACATGCAATTATACTTAAGCAAATTATTCAAAACTCATGAACGTGTCACATTGTTTCTAAATTTAATTCTAAGAACAGATTTTTTTTTTGCTTTACAAACGTTTTAGTGTCAAAAATGCTCAGGTCAAAAAAAAAAACCTATTTAGAAATAAAATATGCATAAGAGCTGAAAGTTTTGTTTTGATCATCCTTTTTCCAAGCTTATGCAAATTTTAAAAAATATGTCCTTAAAAAAAAGCCACTTAAACTACACAAGAGTTTCATTAAATAAATGTAAAAAATGACAACTCGATCAAAATTATCTTTTAGCTGAAAGGAATTGAAACAAATGGCTAGTGTTCGCAAATTTTGCAGACGTTTTCACAGACGAAAGTTAAAAAAAAATAATAATTTTTAATTTGGATTAAAAATAATGCGAAAGAGTATGAGTTTAAGCTTTACAAACTACTGAGAAATTATTCAAAAGCTGAAGTTTCAATTCCCGTAAAGGATGCAAAAAGATTGCACGCATACACCCTGACGCTATTTTCTGACATCTTAAGATTTTAAAACATTGAGACTAAAACAGAAATAGAAATACAGACATTTAAACCAACGATTTCGGTAATTAAATAAATAATAAAAAGGCGATTTTAACAACAAAAGCGCTTTGGCACAGCTTGGGAGCAAAATAAGCAAAAAAAAAAAATGCGTTTTGGAGCACTTTGGAGCAGGTGGTATTTGGAGGCGCACATCGGCGCAATAGGAGCAGCTTTGGGATCAATGTGATGATAATCTCTACAAATAAACATGAAAGTTTTTTTTTAATTAAGGAAAATTTTCTAAAATTAAGGAGTTCTTAAGGGTTTTTGAAGGAAGTACGAACCCTGCTGTCAAGTGTCAACTGACATAAAATAGATCCTGTACCCAAAGAAATGTTAATAGAGTACAGGTGCTAGCATAAAATAGACACTAAATAAAGAAAGCAAGAAAGGACACACTTCTTACCATCCAATACCCAAGTCACTTGCTGGGTAGACCCTAACAATGTTAGAATCAATTGGAATAACAGCCTGGCAAGATACCACTTTTATTTTCATAATTACTTTGCCTGGTGTAGCTCCTCCAGTCCCGTTAATTCCTTTATGGATGCAAATTGCCTAAATATACATAAAAAACATTTCCATACATTATTCTAAAATTTCAATAAACAAATGTTTCACAGTCTTTTTTTTTTTTTTAAATGTTAACAGAAATGTGTATTTTCTGTATTGCGCCGAAATTCTAATTTATCAGATGTTATTGATAATGTTTTTACATGAGTGCACATTTTTTCCTCACGCAAGTGCACTCAGAGGAGAAATATTTCCAAAGAAGTTAACATTAAAAAAAATTCTCTTAAGATTCATTAGATTGTTCACTTATTAGCTATGGAAAAATATATTCACTCAGAAAAATATCCACTGTCATATATCTCATATCTCTTTCCATCCTTCCTCCCTTTTTTTTCTTTTTTTTGAAAACTTTCTATTTGGGATCATCAAACAGGATTTTAGAGGGGAACAAATGTTCTTTAGAAGGCACACATATGATTAACCAGTGATTAATGTTTGATTAACCAGTGATAAATGTTCATTATTAAAGTTGAGTTATGAAAATTTAATTAACTTTGCAAACAAAAAGAGAGTGGGACAGTTGTAAAATCAAAACAAGAAACATATTTGTCAAAAACAATTCGTGATACTTGTACTTATAAATAGAAACTACTAATTAAAGAGCTTTTCGTACTTTAATTAAAGTTGAAAAAGAATTAAAAATTTATTTTTGCCCCTTTTGTTACACATCTTCTGGCATAAACTTAGCAAACATGTTTTGAAAAGAGTGATTTAAAAAGAACGATTAAAATAAGTGATTGCATAAAATTAGTATTTTAACTAATATATATATATTTTTTTTTACATTTGAATTTTTCAAAAACCTACAACACAAAACGAGATCCAGTTACAATTACATATTCTAATTAAAACAGCATACACAGCATGTTTTGTTTATTCCTCATAACAGAAATACTCAGAGGGTTATATTTTAATTGAGATGCCGAAACCAAAATTGGAAAGTTAAATGTGTAGAAACGATGTTGCTTTCAAGTTAATTTAAAAATATGTTTTCTATTTTCTCTTGTTCATTTTATGTATTTATCTATTTATTTTTTTTTTTTCAGGAAACCGAATCACTAACATGTTCTTTGAATTTAAGTACAGAGAAACTTTGGTAACTCGACAAGCCTATAACTCTGACTACCTTGGTCGACATTTATTTTTTTAATGGTTGTTCCAATGTTAATGTCAGTGGGTGAAAAGTTCTCTAACTTGACGTATATTAAAAGGGAACATGAATAAGTCAATGTACACTTGCTATGTTAGTCCATATTTTGCTACCAATAGTCTTTTACATTGACCATTTCTGAGAGTTTTGCGGTTTGGAGTTGTCAAATTCATTCTTTTCTGGAAAGAGCTCTTTTAACGTTTGTCCTCCTTTGTACCCAGAGGAGTCAGGAACTTGTGGATGTTAAGTCAACCACCAGTTGTTGTTGTAATGCAGTCACACAGCTAGGAAAGAGTCTAAGAAATGTACCGAGGGCAATACCTAAGATAAACAAGGCAGCACAAACTTTTTTTTGAAACAAGTGTGTGCAGGACTTTTCCGTTAATAGACTTGATAAACAAGGAGCTCTTATCTCTTTTCAAAACTTAAATTTATTCCTAATAAGGATTTCAAAAAGTTTCAATTATTTTTATGTACTTTTAAAAAGAAATAAAGGAAGAAAAAAAAAATTCATCAGAACTAGTTTTTATAATGTGAATGGTAAGCCCTAGTAAATAAGCAATACTATAAAGTCGGGTTACTTGGACCCAAAAGGGGGTTACTTGAGCCCACAGTAAAAAGATAAAATCTGGGTTTGGTACTAGCGTTAGAGACTGCAGAGTGCTTCTACCTAGAAGAGAAACGAGGAACTACGTGCAAGTCTTCAACTAATAAGTACCAAACCTTGATTTTATCATTTTACTGTAATGGGCTCAAGTAACTAGGGTCCAAGTAACGCGACTTTACAGTACAGAAAACACTTTAAGAAATTCAATTATGGAACTCCTGCAAGTTGTCACCCTTTAACTTGACATACACTGGCGGAAAAAAAAATCCCAACACCAAGAAATACTTGTGTTAGATAAACGAAATTTGGTAGGCATGTTTGTACAGTTGAAAGATGACATCGATTGAAATTTCACGCTCCGCGCATAAGTGTGAAGACGTAAGTAAGAAGACGAAGAAGCCATTATCAACAGCTCATTTTTTTTCATTTCGTGATATTGACGAAAGACTTGGGGGGGGGGGGGATGTTTCCATCATGCATAATTATTGAAAGCTATGGTCAAGGGATGGTACTACCTCAAGCAGATCGAGTTCCGAGCTGCCACGTGGCACGACTGAGAAGGAAGATCGCCGAATCTTGCATACGGCTGTGGCGCATCGTACTGGATCTGCGGCTGACATTCGAGCTGCAGTTGGTACCGTCGTGACATAAGGAACTGTAAGAAACTGTTTACTTCAAGGACAGCTCCGAGCCAAGCTGTAGCCGGTATCCCATTGACTGCAAACCATTGCTGTTTCCGATGGCAGTGGTGCCAAGACAGAGCTCACTGGAGGTTGGAGTGGAGACCTTTTGTCATTTTTGATGAAAACAGATTCTGCCTTAGTGCCAATGGTGGCTGTATATTGGTCAGAAGGAGGCCAGGGGACCGCCTGCATCCAAGCGGTCTACGGCCTAGACACACGGGACCCACACCTGGAGTCATGGTCTCTGGAGCAATTTCCTACGACAGCAGGGGCACTCTTGTGGTTATCCCAAACTCACTGATTGAAAATTGGCCGTCAGTCTGGTAATTTAACCAGTTGTACAGCCCTTCATGAGTAGCATTCAAGGGGGAGTTTTCCAACAGGATAACGCTCGCCCTCACATCGCTGCTATAACGCAACATGCTCTACAGAGTGCTGACATGTTACCATGACCTACAAAATCACCAGGTCTGTCTCCAATTGATAACGTATGGGATATCATTGGACGGCACCTCGAGCATCATCAACAGTCAGCAATGACGGTCCTAGTATTGACACAGCAAGTGCAACAAGCATGGCACTCCATACCCCAAAGTGACATTCGGCACCTGTATGACATAATGCATGCACGCTTGCAGGCTTGCCTTCAAAATTTTGGAGGTTACACCCTCTATAAAATTAACATAATTTCACGTTTGCACAGCATTTTCTTGAGCTTAAATTAGCCAGTGATCTTGTACATTTAATCAATTAAACATGTTAACTAGACAATTGCATTACCCAAATTTCATTACTCTGCGATAATTTTTTCTTGGTGTTGGGATTTTTTTTTTTCCGCCAGTGTATTTTCGTGTGCCCTTAAGGGATCTAGTGATCAAAGTTCCACTGCATATAACTTTTTTTTTTTTTTTTAAATTGCTAGCATGTTTAGATCACTTAATCTGTTGGCTTTTAAATTCCGCTTTTAGGATGTCAATCTCAAAATTTTCAAATTAGAGCACTGCTCTGCTCGAACATTACAAAAGATTGTATAAAATCGGTTTTTTTTTTTTTAGAATTTTGATTTGGAAAATTTGGCAGGGGAGTATTTTTCAGCTCCTTCCTTGCCCTTAAAACTATCATTGGTGATTGGAAAATGCATTTTTGAGACTTCAATCTTTAAGGTTAAAAACATTTCCAGGAGAGACGTCTCCTTCTCTACCATATTAAAAACGTTTAAAATTTTATTTTTGGAGTTTCAATTCTGAAAACGTGCTGGTGGACACGTTGGAGCCCTACTCACCCAAGGCATTATTTTTTTTAATCATTAAAATGGCGATGGGGAAATTAAAATTTGTCTATATTCCGCTGTCGGGCAAGCTTGTGCCCCCGTCAGGGATTCCCTAGTGTCACCAATGTCAAAAGAAAGCGAACCTTCGTGCGAAGAAATGGGAGATGGGATCACTTATCACTTCACCTTATCACTTCAGAAAGCATAATGAAATAGTGGGAATTAAGCATTCTTCGATTTTTTAAGTCATTATTCATTTGTCACAAAAAGTCACACAATCATCAATATAGTAAACAACTTTGAACTTTACATAAAAATTGACTATAATAATGTCAAAATTCATGTGATTTATCGATCTACCAATGGGCTTAAAATATAGTTATAATTTTTAAACTCACTAAGGTATAGTCAAATACAATCAGAACAAAAATGTAAAAAAGCTAAAAGATGATTTATACAGTAACTAAAGCATTAATACTGTAACATTATACAAAGTCAAAGAGTGCTTATCAATATCATTTAATTTTAATGAAATTTAGTTGTTAATGAAATTAATTACAGTACAAATATTAATCAAAATAGCATAAAAACTAACTTAATAAAAACTAAAACTAGTATCACCTCAAAGATGCAAACCAGAAATCGATGTATTACTTCTAGAGCAATAAATTCAGAAGTGAATTCCATAGCTTTTTGATAATCCAGTTTATCATTTCTAATGAAATCATAATCATGAATGTTGAATTTCCTGTAAAAAAATTATAGCATAATTCAGGATTTATACACATGTGTACAGTACATGCACATATAGGGTGTTTCCCCTTAATTTGCATGACCCTTTTTTTTTTTTTAATATTTTGTTCTAAATGGGTGCTTCCATTGCAAACAAGCTCAAAATGAGATGCAGAATCAAGGTGAGGGGGTTGTCCAATGTTTTTCATATCATTCCATTTTTTTCATAGAAATTTCAACCTTTCTTTTTTGTATGCAAGCATTTGCACTCAAAAATGTTCTGGTATCAGTGACTTCTTTCAATGAAGAAAGAAAAAAATCACCAAAAGTTATTTGTATGCTCTCGTATTTTTGCTCCATACATTAAAATCTATTGTAAGCAACAAAGTATTGAAATAATAAAAACTTACACAATATCAAAAAAATCAACAGCAATATATGTAATCATCACTTTCAGCACGAGCAAAATGCAGCAATCTATGACTTCGGCAGCAAATCTCTTGAATAATGAAGGTAAGACATAATCGGTTCCTGAAATCATAAAAAGATTTGGTTAAAAACTTTTTTAATGAAGGAGGAAGCTGCAGTACTTAAAACTGGGCTATTGGTACATTGAATGCACTGCTGTATAATCTGCTTTCGGCTACTAAGCCATGGTTAGAATTCTATTATGAATCAGTGCAAGTTCCACTCTATTAAGTTGTGAGGAACACAAATTGCAATTTTTGGCTTAAAATACTGTGTAAAATCCAAATTAGGTCATTAAATTATTGTAGACATAAGAACTTGTTGGGAGGTAAAATGCAACATGAAAGAGAAAAGAATAAATTTCAAAATTCGAAGAGAAAAAGTGATGTCTATTAGTGAAATACCTATTTGGCTTCCAATAGTCAGGTTCTGTCTGTGTGCAGCAGCGTTTGAACCTCTGGGTTGGGTTAAATAAAAATTTTGATTTGGAAAGAATGTGTTCGGGAAATTTCTGTTGAAATCAGTGTTTCCATCAGCAGCATTTGGTTGAGTACGACAAGCAGTTTGTGAAACTAAATAAGGCAAAGTAAGAGTAACACATTGCCAATTATAACACTGCCACAGCCATTGGTTGACAGCTGCTGCATACTCAGCGCTGGATTTATATGGGTACGTAGGTACGTTCACATTGAATAAATTTTCCACATTATTCGGCAAATCTTCGTTTGCAGAAGGGGATTTCTTTCGTTCTCGTAAAACGTCAAATTCTGCCATTTCAAAGGTTTGAATTGATTGTCAAATCCAAGCAAATAGTGTTAGTTTGATGTTGTTATTGGTGCTACGGCAGGTACAGTGAATAACGTCAGCGTAATAACTGTTTTATACTCTTTTTTTTTTATTAGAAAAAATTCAAGTATTAATTTCAAACATATTTTCTTCAATTGAAGGAAAGAATGCAACCGCTCATTTTTCTTTTGCAATCATTCTTATATTTATTGGATTTTTTTTTTTTAAGTGTATTGTTTTAGTTTTGTAAGACAATTTTGTTTGAGTTTTGAAGATAAATAAAAAGGAAATCAAATCCACATCCTCTGTACATTCGACGTCAGGCAGCTGTCGGAACAAACACCTTCTACCAGTTGGAAAAGGAGACGCCAAAGTGTCATATCTGTCGGTGTAATGATCACTGCCGGTAAAAATACTGCAACTTCAACTATCTGTAAACAAGTTTGGAAACGGTGGCGGGAATATCGGATCCAGCAGGGCAGAAAATATCACGTGACTACAACGCAACCGGAAAACGATTTCAGTGTGGGCGTGGCTTAAAGGAAATAATAGAGCAGACAGCTTTCGAATCGCGTAGTGTGGATTTGAATATCTCTGCTACAAAATAATTTAAATATAATAAAGACAAAATTAAGCATAATTAAGAATGCCGGATGCAATGTTTTACGAAAACGAGTAGTATCTTTCACATGAAAATCCAAAATTGATTTTTCTGTTCTTTTTCG
>JAXGGA010016769.1:0-25926 GCA_038373865.1 Uloborus plumipes | reverse complement strand
GAAGTTAATGGGGATGCAGTCAAAAGGCGAAAGACTGAGATTATCAATGATATTTATAACCTTTAATCAGCTGCAAATGGATATATTCCGTTATTTCGTGAAAGCTAATTTATCAAACAATTGATAACATGCAAAATGTACTCCGTTTAGCTGAGTAATTTATTTATGCGTTTATTTGAAGTGGTAGATAAATACGTTTACTTTTTCTTCCTGTCTGCATATCTCACGCGATTACGTGACATAGTATGCTTAGTGTTGGATCCTTAGAAATGTGATTTTTATTAGTTTAACATGTGGGTTTGTTTGTATGTATGTAGGTAACTCTGAATACAAATATAAAAGTAGTATATTAAATGCTATTATTAATACTAAAGGATAAACTATATTACATGTTGATGTATTCTAAGTACTTCAATTGCTTGGGTATGTAACTCTGAATAAAAGATAAAATTCACGTTATTTGCAAATAAAAAATTAATGTATTTAATACTAGTGTTAATACTAAAGGCTAAATTATATTACATGTTGATGTATTATAAGATCATGTTAACTTAGCGAATATTCAAAAGCTTTGAAATCTTCCTTTTAGTTTTATTAACTCTAAAAGCGTATTTTTTAATTTTTTAAACTGCATTTGGGATTATTTAACATTACCTTCATGATCTGTGAGCAATAGATTATTTTTTACGTTTCAGAATTTGGAATGAAATCCTTATTTTGAATCAATTTTTTAAATGCTTCTTTTTCTTCAATTCCAAATAGTTGCAATAAATCCAGAGAGTGACTTAAATTAGCTCTTGACTTAAATGTGTATAGTGATAACTGACTTAGGAGAACAATTATCAGCAATTTCCGAAACTTTTTATTTGGAAATACATTTATTTCTTTTGTATGTTCCAGTTACTTTTAAATTTAGACTACAAGAAATAAAAACAACAAAACAATAAACATTTCCTTTTTTTCTTTTTATTTTCTTTCTTTCTTCTTCTTTTTCATTTTTTTCTTTCTTTCACTATTTTTTTGGAGCTGTGCCTGAACTAGATACTATAAGGGATGCAAATATTTCAGTATCAGAATCGTTGAAATTATTTTATCATTATAATTAATCATCATAATATTGCACAGAGTTTAAAAACTTACAAATAAGAGCATACTAGCAGGTTTTAATTGAAGTTTACTACTCATGTATAAGAAAGGTCATAAAATTCAAACTTTTATGAAAAATAGTTATAACATGAAATACATTTTTATTGCCTTATTTTACAAAATGCTAAGCAACTTCAGAAAACGAAAAAACAAATTGTCTTCAAAAGTTCTTGACAAACATCAAAACGTGTGTGGACACTTTAAGTTTCTATGCAAAAGACATTCACAATTCTCTCTGAGAAAAACTGAGAGTTAGTTTGCTAAATGTCGTTAAAATGTTTCCAAGTTTTCAATGAAAAACAGAATCGATACTGTCACAGGAGAGAATAAGAATTCTTCGAAGAAATGGTAGCTTACTCTCACTTGATTATATTGCATTCAAGAAGAGCTTCGGAACTCTACTGCAGAGATAGAGAGAGTAAAATGATCAAGTTCATTTACATGCGAATGTCTAACATTTCCAATTGCGATGCGATCAAAGATACAAAATGAAGCATTGTTCGCAATTCCAGTCTGGTACCAAAGGGATTTTTTTTTCTTTACTTCTTAAGTTTAATGCAAAAAACGAAATCCTCATTACTTTAAAAAAAAAGTCTAGCTGAATTTTAACTTTCTTTCTTTTACATTTCCATAGAGTCATTTTTAACTCTGACATTTTCATTCTGAAAGTAAGGGAATGTGGGGCAAAGTGAAATGGCACAATAATTTAATAAGTTCCTAGGCATATAGCTCATTCATGTCAAAAATAAATTTCTCTAAAGATCAACTAAAAAAAATATACAAGTCTTTTTTAAAATTTAATACCTTTGTTGTAATATTTTTTAAAAATATTTCTTGTTATCACTTCACAAACTTATTTCTCCATTTGTTGATTTATTCACATTCTTTTACTTCAATATACACTTATTTAATCATTCATTCACTTTTTTTCTAATTCACTCTATTTTATTGACTCATTTATTTTTTCTAATATATTAATTAATGCATTTATTTGTTTATGTACCTATTCGTTTACTTTTCATTAATATTTCATTTATTCTTTTATTTACGTATTTATTTGATAAAAATTACTGAAAATCTTCAAATAGAAAATGTTTCATTGCAAAAAATATTGCATTTTTCACTTCGCCCCACGGTTTTTTGAGCTGAAAATTTTCCACCTTTTTTTGAAGGTGCAAAATAACTAGGTTCAAAGGTTAAAAATAAAATTTCAACGCAAGTTCTTTTACAAAATATATTGTTAATTCTGTATGCACAGTAGTTTTGAGAACAAATTTCCAATTTCTTCATTTCCAAGAAAGTACGTTCCTTTAACTATTCCACTTTGCCTCACATTCCCCTAATTGTTTTCTAATTAATATTAGTACTCTAATACACCAGTCTACTTTATTATCAGTTATAATAAAGCATATGCTTCAGAGCTCTTGAATATTCAAGCAAAATATTTTCATGCGAAGTTTATATTTAGCGGTTTTCTGTTATTTTTTAATGAAAAACAGTAAGAAGGAATAGAAAAAAGGAGAAAAACACTCATTTTTACAATCAAAATTGTATGCAGTATTTTGGCAATACATTTCATAATCATAAACATGCAAATGATAAATATATTTGACTGTTTTTTAAATAAATATGTTGGCTTAATGCAGAAATACATTAAAACATTTTTTTAAAAAAATATTTTAAGGTATACAAAGAGCTTCGGTTTTTTGTACATGTGAACATATGGAGGGTGAGCTTTAGCAAACGTTTCTTAAAAACAGCAAATTTCCTTTATGTTGAAGCTTTTATTGAAAATGGAAAAATAAATCACTAAAAAATGAACGTAAAAAAAATCACTATTAAATTCAACTCAAAGCTTTTATTTTGAAGGATAACTTGACAGCAAGTAGAACAAAACAGACAAATAGTAACTTGAATATCATTCACTTAGGAGGTCTTTGTCTAAAAAATAATCGACATGAAGGTTTTAAAATCAGCAATAAAGGTTACTTATTTTCCAAAAAACAAGTATTTATGTATGCTTTCTTACTTAAGAAACGCATGCCATCGTTTGCTGATGTTGCTTATAAAAAGGAAAATAACTAATAGAAAGGACCGCTTGACATAAGAAGGAGAAAACAACTAATACCAAGGCCTTACTCAATGACGTTTTATGCAGGCTGTATCATTTCTCAGAACATCAAAGGCGCCGACTTGCCCGCTAGAGAGCACTGAACAATCGCCATGAAAAATGTTTGTTTACGTCACTAGGCATATTATTTCTGGTGTAAAAAGTGATTTTTACCTTTCTTTAAGGGTTAAAAAAATACTCAAATTCTTAGAAATTGTTCAAAATTTACTTCCCACAATGTTTCTTTTATTGCAATATAATTTAATTAATTGAGATTGCTGGCAAGATCTTGAGTAAGATATTTTAATTTGTAAATTATAGGTTGCTGATTGAAGTTTGTTAACATTTATTTCTTTCGTTATTATTTCGAAGAATGATAAATGTAATTTTGATCACATAACTAGGTTAACCATTTCTTACATAACTTTGTATTTATACGCTCAACCAAGTTTTGTTCGAATAATTGATGTTAATAAATTCTACTCAACCAGAAAGCAAACTTTAAAATATTACCATGATCGACTGAAAATGTGCTCGACATTGACCAGCCGATCGTAATTGACGGGTTGCCTACAGCTGATCTAAAGTCTCTAAGTACCTTTTTTGTGTTGTATAAATTCTATGCAGGTATCATGAGTTCACTAAAATGCTGCCAATAATGTTTATAAATAGTGGTCACCACCATTTTTTTTACCTTGAATCTTTATGAGGTAATTTGTCATGTAGGGCAACACCTCCAATAAACTTATTGTAATCCAAAATAACTTTCGGTTGTTAAATGACAACTTCCTTCTTTCTTTGCGAATATATCGTTTAGCATTCGCAGTTGACAAAATGGTACTATTACTAATGACAATTGTTTCCACAGAATTGTCTATTAGTTTATTTTATATAAAACAATCATAATTTGCAATAAAACAGATTCCTTGCATGAAAAGTTGATTTTCCACTTTTGCCTTTTCTTCATACATTCGGCCAATGATGCGTAAACGCAACATTAAATTTGAGCAACAAATTTTAAGACTTTTTACGACATTCGTTTGATTTTTAATTCATTAACAGAACGTGCAACTTTAAGCCGTTATAAAAACGTATGATTACTTTCAAGTGGATAAATTGGACGTTTTTAAAATGTTGAACTTAACAATAACCGTTTCAAGTTAAAAACTTGCACATTTTAAAAATTTCTGCATCCAAAATGTTTGATGCAATTGAATTGGAAATATTTTTAGATGACTTTAAAACCCTTAAAAATAGTAAAAAAATAAAAGTAATAAAAAATATATATCACAGTGTTTATTAAAAATTGTTTAATGAAATGTTGCGTATACGCAACTTTGGCCGAAAATGGGTTAAACTGAAACCTCTGCTTTCAATATTTTATATTGCAAAAACAACAGCTTATTTTTTGCAGTGTACTCAAGAAATTCGCCACAAATTTTATCAAATAATTCTTTAAAACAGATTTGCATAATTTTTCAATTTAAATTATATTGCTCAACCGTGCATAACTTTTGATCCTAAAATAACACTACTACAGTAAAAGTATTTTTCCTTCCAGAAATGTATGGATGATTGCCGTAGCATGAGCGATAATCGATACATAGGAAAATTTAAGTGGTATTTTGAAATTCTATGCCACACGTTCACGTCATGGGAATTGCTACCCGTAAATTCAACTGATTAGAGATTCCAGAATATTTATTTTTCTATTTTATGCTTCATTTAACGGTCTCAATATTCATAACGTGAATTATTTGTGCTAAAAATGTTGGATACTAACTGAACTTTGGAAGTGAAAATGTATTCAATGAATCTTTCCGGTGTCAAATGTACGTGCTTTAAGACAGCGGCAGGGCTACATTTGTTTTACTTTACGAGGTGGTTATACGCAGGGTATGTCAAAAGTGAACTTAAGCTTTTTAAGATCGTATAAGCAAAGGAATATGTAATTGGAAAATAAGATTGTGGTTTTCACTCGAATCAGAGTAAAAGCATTTGATGACGAAGAAGAGACTGCATTCTCACGCCTCAGTAAGAGGGAAAACAACACATGTTCAGAAAAAGCAGTGAAGAAACAATAAAAATGACATAATTGACAAAATATTTCGAAACAATAAGTAACATAAAAAAACTATAAATAGTTAGATCGTATTTAATTTGTATTTCTCCTTCGTACAAGAGCTCGTAGCTTACTTTTCATTTTCCAATAAATAATATTTTTGTTGTTGTCGGGACTCATTGTTTGCATATCCATATTATGCAACCACTACGAGAAGATTTGAGTTCCATTGCCTCGAGATAGGGTGGACATTTTTATCTGTTTACATATCAGTCAACCCAGAAAGCTTTATACCACAAAGAAAGGAAATAACACTCAGTGCACCGATGGGAATCGAGCATACGACCTTCGGCGCTACACTGTAAAAAAATAGATGTTGTTTTTACAGTGTAATACAGATGATTTTATAGTAACAAACTGAAAAAATTGCTAATTTTAAGTAAACTAAATTTTCTAATATTGCACTAATAAACTGACATTACTTCTTTACAGCAATAAATAGCTAATTTTACAGTTTATTACCGTGCGTTTTACAGTTTTAAACTGGAATCTCTACTGCCAGTATTATACTGTTGTTTCTACAGTATAATACAGTTAAATTTTACGGACATAAACTGAAAAATTGTGGTAATGAACTGTAAACATAGCACTTTTACTGTTTGTTACTGTGAATTTTATAGCTTTAAACTGAACCTTTGCTGCCAGCATTATACTGTAAAAATAACAACTTATTTTTTGCAGTGCAGAGGCGAAGCTTCTAATGCATCACCACGGAGGAATAAGTACTTACCTTCACCCCACAAAACGGTGCCGAATGTCTACATATCCCTCGCTAGGGGTCTAAATTTAGCAATTCTTGCAATCCGCAATCATTAATTAGGTAAGTGCTGTTACTTTTAACTTAATTCCGACCAAATAAATTAAACTACAGCTTATCATATAGTTCTTAATATTAATTATTGGGTGTACTTTTTGGTCTTCTGAAGACATAAATATCAAAATCTCTTTGGACTTTTGTGAGCACTTAATCATCATTGGGCACCAGATTTTTTTTCCAGAGAAACGCAAGTACTCTCGACAAATAACTAAATCAATCAAATGTACGCTAAAAGTCAAACAAATGTGGCCCATTAAAACGTCTTTTTTTCTCTTCCTATTGCTGTTGGGATTTTAGATAAAATATTTGGAATTGACTTTTGCAGGCGTTGTTCTAAAAAGCAGACTTGCTTAACGGAAACAGCTAGAAAAATCCTTCTTTTTACATATTGTTCGATGAGAACTCTTTAAAAAGTAATCTATCTTTTAGTTTTGTATTTCTATGGGATTTAAATTTTTCCAAAAGGCTAAGTGTTTTTTAGTTGAATAAAATTAGAAAAAAAAATCGGGTAGGGACCCCACACTACTTCCTTTTACGTGTAAATTTCTTAGTAGTTACCTTAAGTGTTAAAAAAAGTGCTTGGAGTGAGCAAGGTAACAGTTCAAATATTTACTCCCCTATCCTGCCACGAAACAATGCAAAACATATTTTACAATGGTTAATTTTCTAAATATTGCTGATTTTAATATCATTCAGTGAATTTTTTGCAAAATATCGCCAATAGCGCCAAGTTGAACCCAAATTCAAAAAATATTTTTTCCCCAAATTTGTCGCCATTGGCGATATGTCGCCAAGTTTTCGTCAAACACTTGGAGACCAAAAGCTTGGCGACATATCGCCAAGTCGTTGCGCCAATTCATATCACTTGAGTCTGCATTTGAAATTAACACTGATTTCCCCAAAAAAGGGTTAAAACACCCCCTTGGAAACATTCAAATGCAACCACAAGGGGAGGTGCACAACTAGACCATCCTCAGAGCCTACATACCAAGCTTGAAGCTTCTACGGCATATAGTTTTTGAGTTATGCGACCCACATACATACATACGCACATAGAGCATACAGACGTCACGAGAAAACTCATCGTAATTAACGCGTGGTGGTTGAAAAGGTTTTTTCGGCTGCTTATATGTTGGTAGGTACATATGCACGTGCTGACAGGTCGAAAAAACTACTGAATATTTCATTCGGGGGTGAGCAAAATCGAAATTTAGACTCAAATTTGAGTGACTTTTTTTTCGCGATCACAATACTTCCTTTACTACGTAAAAGGAAGTAAAAATGTTTAAACTGTAGTGCGGTTCAACTGTTAAACTTATGGTGTCCCTTTCTACAACCTTTTCTCCAATTCCCTACCTTAAGGATTACCACACAGTACGATATAGTTGGTAGGGTTTTTTTCCTATTACCCATGTAGGGGCTTGAGTTGGAGTTATCTGGCTGAATATTTTACAGCTTATCGTAAACGACTAAAGATACCACTATTGACCTATAAAATGAGTCAGGACCAGTGGAAATCATTGCATAAAAGAAAAAAGAGCATAAATGATGCGGCGTTTAGGTGAGAATTCACTTTATTTCACAAAGCAGAACTATACTGAACAATAAAACTGAAAAAAAGAAAGAAAGAACGAAAGGAAAACCAAATTAATATTTATGACTGACGTGCAGAAATGCATTGTCTTACGAGATACATCACGAAAATACAAAAAGTAATACATAGTAATGAAAACGACATACTCTTAAACTACTTCGCTGTGACATGTTAAGTTATGCGTTTATTTCATATACTTACAGATGCATATATTCTTTCCTTCGCAAAAACACACGTTGTCAAATAAAAGATCGCATGAAATATTTTTGACTTAGCATTATTGACATTTTTGGCTGAAATGGAGGGAGAAATACTGTTTTTATATTTGACTTCTCACGCAATCACGCACACTTTTTATACAGACCATAACTTTGTTTCGGAAAATTTCAAATAATGTTTGGAAGTTTTGACATCGAAGAGTTTTGATTTAAAACACCACTGTTATTTTTTCTAAGTTTTGTATTTGCCTTTTATGCGAATACACATTTGTATCGTAAGATTTGTGATATAAACAACATTTTGCATTACGATGTCCGACAGTGTGTTTAACACTGCTAACTGCCCGGGAAACCATACCATCTACTAAAAGTGGTTTCTTCAAAGGAAAACATTTTTTCTTGTTTTTCTCATTTCAAGAAAATGCGTTTTTTTTTTCCTTTTTTTTCCCTTTGGTACCCAAAAAGCTGAATAAAAAGCATTTTTTTCTGCCAAACTAATGTATTTTTTTTTCTTATAGCTTACTACGGGTAGTTGATAATATATCCATAAACCAAAATGGTCTTTAGGTGCAAAATCAACCCAAAATCTCAATATCCTTTAATTGCTTTGAGCAGTGTAGTTTGTGATCCTTATTAGTTCGTTAAAACATTGAGAGCCAGCCATGTTATTTTTATTCCTGGAGTTTATTGTCAGTCTATAGGCTTTCAGCTACAAACACATTTTTGAAAATATTTGCTGTTAAATATGCTGGAGGATAATTCTTCTTCCTAGTGTTAGCTTTTAAAAATAAATAACTGTGAGTTTATTTATATTTTTTTTCCCTCAAATTTTTTCCCTCAAGATGTTATAAAAAATCATTTCATACAGAGATTTAAATAACTTTACTCTTTATCTGACTGAACAAATACCCTAAAGCATCTTAAGCTCAAAGAATGAAAAAATCGTAATTAAAGGGAAAATGTTTTAGTTTAGATACATTCTAAATGAATAACATCCTTATCGTTGTCGAAAAAGTAAAGATAAATTCTATTTCATTGTTATGTTCTTGTGCAATGTATTTTAAATTTCAAAGTTCTTACTAAAAGATACTATCAATACTTATGAGTTCGCAACTGTACATCAACTATTCACTGTATTGTAAAAAACCTACACGTTCAAAGTTATATACTTATCTCGTGTTGATAAATAAATCGTTATTACCACTTTGTATTTTAAACATAACTTTCAAAAATGTATATTTTTAGCAAAAAAGGTAATGAAAATAATTATTTTATGCCCACGGAAATTCTCAATTTTCTCAACTTAAGCTCTTTGACTAGTCTAATAAAGAGTTCGGGTTACAAAGCAAATTGGGAGCCCAAAACTGACAGTGTCTTTCGAAACCAAAGCGCAATAATTGTCTCTTCATATAATAGTCTAATAATATATAATTTATTCCTTTCGACCCGTTATAGTTAATTTCTAAACCATACCCCATATGCAAATCTGTGCATCTGTCATAAGCACACAGCAGGCACTTCAACAATTCTGGAACTTTCCCGATTAGCTTTCTAATAATTAGTAACAGTTGAGCTGAGATCTTATCTAGCTCATTGAATGGCATAAAACGGATTCCACTTTATCGTCGGCTAATCATTGGGCGAAATAATTAGATTTCATTTATTAGTTTAAGAAATGGAAGTCATAGACAGGTTAAATATATCACTGAAATATACAGTGGTCGCCTCTTGTATGAATCACGTTTTTTCTAAACAGTTTTGGTTCAACAAAGCAGCTGATTCAATAAAGTAACTGATTGAATAAAGTTGAACATTAATCTGCTTTTGACAATTTGACTCATTAAAGGGGCTGATTCTGACTAAACACTGATTCAATTATCTGGTGACTACCATACAGTAGCCGCCTCTTATATGTATCACGTTTGTTCTAAACAGTTTAGATTCAACAAAGTGATTTATTCAATAAAGCGGTTAATTCAATAAAACTGGATTTTGATCTTTTGGCAAGGAAGACAAGGTATTATGGCAAGAGTAAAGGCTACTCTTGCCATCAAACGAGAAGTTTCTCTATTGATCTTCATCTATCTAGCAATTTCTCCCATTGTAAGCCAACTTTTTCATTAAACTCGTTTTTTTATAACTTTTCGGTTTTTTGATGTATTAACTGTGCGCTTTCTTCCTCTTCCTGACCTGTCACCGTCATATCCGAGTTTTTTTAACCTATTAATTGTGTATGAAGCTATCTGCTTAGGCACTTTCAATCGTTGAACAATTTTACTTAGTTTCATTCCTGGCTTATGTAATTCAAATATGAAATATCGTTAGTGAACCATAATGGTTATCACAACTATCTTACACCACTTTAGTAGCTTTCTAGGATCAATTTGCTATCAAAATATCATTATAGCTTTAGTGGAAGTGGCAGATATTCGGTTTAAAACGTTGTCCAAAATACTCTTTTTGTTTGAAATAGGGTCATGTCAAGTCCACAGATTTTCCAAAAAATCTGAAATGCAATTGAGACAGGAACCATTATCCCAGGTAGCACAAAAAACGTTTAAACGTTTTATAAACGTTTTTAATCCGTTGTCACAACGTTAATAACCATTTTACAACCTTTTAAAAACGAAGTGTGCTACTTGGGTATGATACTTGTACAGGGTTACTACAAATGATTTGTTCGTTTTCAAAATACTATACGTGCAAAACTATTGCACTCACACTGATGATGAATACAGGAAAATAATTATAAATTCATCAAGACTTGAAATTGCGTCAACCAATTGGTGATATGAGCGTAGTTTATTTAAAATGGAGTTATTTCAAGAAAAGTTTTCTGTGTTACAGCATGCATGATGTTCATCTGTTCTTGAAATAGTTTGAGGTGCACATTAATGGACTTGTTTACGTACAATCACTACTAAAAGCGTGAAGAGAAGTTAAGGGTAGCATTCATGTGACTGAGATAACGCTACCAGAAGAAACTGGACAATATCAGAACGAAGACACTAGATGATACTAGGACGCAACGCACATATTTAAAATGAAACGCCTTTCCCCCCTCTTATTTCGTCACCATTTTGAAAATACTGCACTTCTACTAGCACATGGTTAACACGTGTTAATAATGCACACATTAGCATGGAATATGAAAGTAACCGCCCAAGTAGCACACTTCGTTTTTTAAAGGTTGTAAAATGGTTATTAACGTTGCTACAACGGATTAAAAACGTTTATAAAACGTTAAAACGTTTTTTGTGCTACCTGGGCGAGTTGGAGGCAAAAATTCTCTTAAAAAACTAGTACCCAATATGAAATTAGAACACCAGCGTGCGACCGCACTTGATAAAGTACAACTCAAAACTTTGAGGCAGAGTTCGGGTATAAAGCAATGAGTAACAGCACGAAACTGCAGTCCATGGATCGAAATAACCGAGTTGGCGGTGTATTGCATGTTCATGCCTTAGCCATTGCTTATGGGCGGTTACTCATTGCTTTATACGTTTTAATAAGTTTGTGGTTAGTTTCATATGTTCTTCATTGCTGTAGTTGCATTACTTTTGGATATATAGCCTTCCTAAAAGAAATAAATCATACTCTTGCATCTAGTAACCCTGTATTTTTGAGCAACCTTAATGTGCCATTAAGTTTCCATGGCATCCCTGCAGATTTATTTAAATTTTGCCATGCTAGTGCTTCTAGTTAACCTTAATTAGCATGATTTGTCACTTGAAGAATGAGTTTACTCTCGCCATATTATCATAATCAATTTTCGTCTCATCGTGTGGGTGCCGTATTACCTGCGGCATGCAGAAAACTGAGCTTTAATAAAACATAAAACCAGAAATATTGATGTGTGTTAAAAGAAATTGATAGGTTATAAGTATTATTTTAAACTAATTTTGAACGCTTGAGTTCCTGACTATATTTTTTTATTTTAGCGTTTAAGCCGTTCTTATTCATACTGTTAAGAGTAAGGATTCCACAGAAAAATAAATATTCCTTATGCAATCTGTAATTAATAGTTAGTTTCGTGATTAACGATAAAAAATAAACTTTTACCTTTTAAGTGAAAAATATATCCTCTAAAATGAAACTCTGAGGCGTCAAACTTGATGGGGTAAAAATTAAAGATATAGAGCATTTATAATAAGTTATTTTGTTTTTCGTTTTAACAGAAAGTTCCGTATTCAGTTTTATGCATGACTTCTTTTTTTTGAAATATAATGCTTCGCAATTGCAATAGTTCTAGGAAAAAATGTGCTAATACTACTCATGCAGAAATAAATTCTTTCTTTTCTCAATTCATATTTTGATACTAATACATAGTTTAAATAATTTAATGCACGAAATTGAAGAAAATGCAGCTGTTTTCATCTTTTAGTTATGTATGGGCGCATTTGGAAAATGCTTTATTCTTTTCCGTAGCGTTAAGAAATGATTTTTTGCTAAATTTTTCAAGAAAACAAATTTATTTTTCTATTTCATGCCTTACCATAGTTGCACTTCTATACGTCGCACATTTGGCATTAAAGTTTTTTGAATTTCTGCTTATTAACTTGCTTTCCTTATTATATGGAACACCTAACAAAAAGCTTTGCATGTATTGAAATGATTTGCTTCCTGCACTTCTTCAGACGAAATTTTATTATTTTTTTTGGGGGGGCAGAATTTTATGCTTAAGTGGTAATCTAAGCATAAATTAAATATGTTACTTAAATTTTACATAGTTTTTGGAGAAATTTTTGCGAGTCAAACTCAAACCATGTTTGTGAGTAATTTATGTGTGATTAGCATCCTTTAAGTTAACGAATAGTTTTTCAAACACGATAATTTTCACAAAGTGTTTTTATTCACATAGTTTTAATTGACATTACCAGTATGAGTAGTAAAACCTTTTATTTTACACTAATCAATATGTACACTCTTCCAGGGCATAGCTCGTTTCTTAAATGCAGCATACAATTCTTACGAGAGAAAGCAGTAATAGAGAAAGTGAGGGTTAAAAAACAGAAAAAAAATGTAATTGCAATATAATAGGAAGTAAACGAAAGAAACGTGAGTAACTACGTAAGTTCAAAGAAATACTTAATGAAAAATCTATTCTGTTTAAATAAAAATATTGAAGAATATCTAACAATTGAAAAATTAAAGATCTTACAAGTTATTGCTGTACAATAAAAGAAAAACAAAACATAAATAACAACATACATTATAATAAAATTAAATAAATACCGATAATAAGAAAACAAGTTTTAAAATCTAATATGATTTCAAATCTTTCAAAGAAGAATAATATAATTTTCCGAAGAAAGGTTTTTCCCTTTTTTTAATAAATCTTTCAATATCACTGGCATTTTTGCTTTCCCATCAGAGTGAGATTTCTAAACTGTTTTGGCAGTTTCTTGATTAAGTTACGCATTATTTAGAAATGAAAATATAAAATTTTCATTTTTAATTTGCAATATCGCGGAAAAATTGCCTTTTGATTAGAGTAAATTTAAACAAAATATTTTAAATATTGGATCACATGTTGAGGTGTTACAAAGTACGATAAGGTTTCATAAAAATATAATTTTCCGAAGTTTCTTTCAATGTATTTAATTCCAAACACTGTCGAAAAGTAGTTTCAATGGCCAAAAAGGCATAGATTATTTTACATACATTTTTTGAATTACATGTTGAAGGCCTGCAAGAAAAGTAAAGTTTTATAAAAACACAGTTTTTGCAACTTTTACAAAGATTTCTACGCATCACTTTCGCCGCATAATGCAACGACCAGTTTCGAATAGGCATTCCAATATGAAAAAAAAGATTAAACTAGTTTAAATGCTGCATTGGCAACTTAGAAGAAAAGCGATTGCCGTACCTGCTAAATATTGCTAGTGTATCAAACGCAACGTTAAATGCGAGAAAGAGGAATTGTAAAAAGCTTCCATTTCTTCTGTTTCTAACCTCAGAATTTCATAAATGATAAAGTTTTGCTATACTAAATGTAGAGATTCATTGCAGTAGAAAAATAGAAAAAGGTTCCATAAGAGTGACTCACATCTCAAAAAAAATTGTTCAGACGCTAAACTTCTGGTTAATACTTCCGGCAGTAAATGTTTAAAATTTGGTAGTTCTAGTTGTATAAAAGAAAATAAAAGTACCAGTACTAGGACAAATGTTTTTACAAGTTAAACGCTCTGTCAGGAAATTGGTAGTGATTGCAGTTGATGGATCTGACGCAAGCGCTTTGAAGCAGAAAGTTGCGTGAAAAAATGAAGGACTACAAAGAACAGTTACATTTAACCAAAAATAGACAACAAAAATAAAATCCGGATACTGATGACAAAAACAGAGCTGAGGAGATGAATCTAACACGGTTCGTTAAAACAGAAACAAAGAGAAATAATAAGCACTTAAACACATTTAACTTGCAATATGTACCTACTCACTTGTGGCCGTACTGGATTTATCAGATAGAACTGCTGAAGATGACGTTATACTTGCATTAATAAATTTTTCGGTTTCTTCACAGGAGAAGACAAACCCAAAGTAATGAACAGGATGAAAAGCAGACGAAAAATATCAAAATATCGGAAACATTTCAGCGATAATTCTTCATTAGATAGTTGAAAATAAAGGATTGAGCTTTGATTAGAGAAAAGACGAAAACTACCCGCTAAATATAAGAAAGAAACCAAGTTGAACAAAAAGTTTTTTAGAAGAGCAAGTTTCGCCAGTAGAGGAACCAATCTCAAAGTTTTTAGGTTAGGTGGCACTTATATCTGGCACAGAAAAATGCATAGCAGGCAGTACCCTGGATTTTCTAGAAGATAGAAAGCTCTAAGAGCAGCTTTTAAATTTTATGGATAGTGGATTTGATGGAACTGTATTTCTATGTATTGTAATTCTATATTTAAAAAAAGTGCAATTTCTTCGGCGGAAAATGAGCAGGAAGGCCTTTGTAATGGTTACTTGTGTTTCATATCTAAAAGCTACCTTCGCAATACCCTTTATATTATTTAGATGGTTAAACAGTAGGATCTAACAATTTAGAAAGAAAATTTAAGTAACTAGGTTCAAGGCATGTTTTAAAAGCAAGAAAACTAAATATAGGACTAAGAATTGACTCACGTGAGAACATGACAAAATATGATGCAAAAAGGAGGAAAAGAAACGAATGAAGAGAACTTTAATGTGTCACATTAAATAGAAATAAACATCAAGCAAATTAAGGGGGTTTTAAATCTAACAAATGAAACTTCAAACTTTTAAAAAATTTACTTGATTTATGTTTGAAAACATTAAAATATATTTCAATCATACTTTGCGGTCAATATTTTTTCCAATTCTGATGTTTACATTTGAATTTACGATCATCTTCAGTAATACTATATGTGCGATATGACCATATAAAATAACCTGGCAAAATTTAAATTTTTTTTCTTTAAATGTGTTATTAACTTTATGTTCTTTGCAGCACCTTAAGATTTGTAGTATAGCAACCAAATTTTTTCTCTCTCTGTGTGTGTGTGTGTGTGTGTGTGTGTTTTTGGCCGAAATGGATATTTTTCCCAAATATCTGTAAGTGCTCAAAAAATTTTTTTTTCAAAGACATTTTCGTTCCATAGTGGTACATTTCTATTTACTCCCAGAACGTGTAATTCTGTTCTATCTTTTTACTTCCTTTTACATAGTAAAGGAACTATTATGATCGCGAAAACATTTCGCCTCAAATTTCGGCCTAAATTTTCTTTTTCTTGGGAACTAATGAATATTCAGTAGTTTTTTTTATCTTGTTCTTACGTACAAACGTATTTAACCGAACCATTTGTTTTGACCATCTGCATGTTAATCACGACGGGTTTTCACGTGACGTCTGTATGTACGTCTGTATGCGCAAATGTGCCTCATAACTTAAAAATGATATGCCGTAGAATATTGAAATTTTGAGTGTAGACTCCTAGTAGGGTCTAGTAGAGCACCTTCCTTTTTATTTTGCATACGAAAGTTCCAAAGGGTGTCTTTTACCCCGTTTTGGGGGAAATTTCAATGTACACTTAACTGATGTTATAAATTTGTGACCACCTAGCAATACATAGCCAAGCTTTTTGGCCGTCCGATTTTGTTGGCATCTTGACGACAAGTCTGAAAAAAAAAATTTCGAACCTGATTTCAATTTGGAGATATTGGTGATATTTAGCCAGTAAGCCTTTGAATTAAGTTAAAATTTTCTATATATAGGAATTGAAACGGTATCAAAACTTTCTTACAGTGGTTAGTGACTAGCTTCTGTTTAATTATATTTTAAGGTGCTATTATATTGTATGTCTGTTCTTTATACTCGTTCCAATCACTTTTATGCAATTTTAGATCACATACCAATCAATCACATCGCTATTCTTTGCATTCGAAAGTATAATTCTCCACATTTGCTATAACTTTATATGCGTAGGAAAATGTCCAAAAGGGATACTACCCTTAGATATTCATCTTCACTTGGTAGAAGTGTGTGCCGATAAGTGTATGTCTATTCAACAGGTCCGAAAGTCATGCAGAAATTTTAGTGGCAGTAGGATGGAAGTCCAGAACGAAGAATAGTGGAGAATATACCAGGCTTTTAGTCTTGACTCAGTAGCCGTCCGAGATAAAAGTTCTTATTGTTGATCTCACCAATTGTGAGATTTGTTCGGTAATTTGCTTTTTGCACAATAAAAGGACACTGCCCGTTGATATTTATCGTCAGTTGTCCTGTGTATTGGCGTATGACGATAAATATACGTCCGTTCCACTCGTGTCAGGAAATGGGTATCAAAGCGTTTAGTGGCATTCGGATGGTCCAAAATAAAGAACGGTGTGAAAGACCCTCCGACTTTAGATGGACTGTAATGTCACACCCAACTTACAGTTTAGAATTCGAGTCTAGTGATAGAATCGCTTGTTCCTATAGTTTAACGAACACCTGGGAGGCCAACTATTACAGAACGATTACTAAGTCAACAAAGAGATGAGACGCTTGCTCAACGGGTTGGAGGTGTAGTTCTACTCATTGTAATAAAAAAAATTACCACCGGCTGCCAAAGTGAGGGAAAAAGAAAGGCGTTTATGTGTCAGGACAGAGGAAGTTTCTTCTTTCCAACGATGTGAATTTCAATACGAATAAACAATGATACATTTGTTAGAAAATAAATGAGAACCTTATTTCTGGACCAAACTTGGAACTAAAATTTAATTTTATAGTTTGCGTTTACTTATTTTTACGAAAAAATTCTAAAATATAATAAAAGGAAAATATTATATTAACTGTCTGTAATAAACTGTAAGCTTAAGTAATCCTTAATATTTTTTCATATCAATTCTGTTGTTGTAATGTCATTAAATAAATTGTATTTTGCACAGCTTTGAACGGACCGGAAACGGTTCACATTCTTAAATGACTTACAATTCAATTTGCATTAATAGCATAAATTTTTATTGAGTTTAGGGTTCAAAATTTGAAGCGCGTTGTTTAAATGAGGTATAAATCTTTAAAACCTAATTTTGACAATTTCCCAGGAATAATGTATTGTTTGATTTTTTTTCAGGTAAAAGGTTTTCCTGTCATTGAAACATGCTTTTGCAAATATCTACTCTCAGCATTGAAAACACTCAATGCTTCATAATAATACATACAAATATTTATACATAACCTAAATACTTTAATGGTAAGTATGGTATTTTCGGTTGGCTGAAAAGACATGCACAACATGTTAAAATAAAATCAATTTCTGATTTTGAAAAAAAAAAAAAAAAAAAAATTCTCGGTATACTTGTTAAATGCCTAAGTTTTCCATTTCTATGTTATCCAAACCGCAAAATGCCTGGGGATAGCTATTTCCAAACAGAAATATTTTCTTCTTTACTTTTCTCCCCTTTGCTTTACTCCAAAAATTGTGTATCTTAAGAGTTTTTTTCGCTGTTTTTCTATTGATCTTTCATGCAAAAGAAAAATAAAAGTTGAAAAGAAAAATAAAATAGTTGGTGAAAATAGGGATTAAGAATATTTCTGTGACCAGTTAAGATAATCTTTCCAATAACTTTAATTTACTAAGTTGTGATAACAGTTGAACGAGAAAACACTATAATATGCCACGGACTAATACAAAATTATAAACAATATTGCTTCACATATTTATACATATAAAAGGAAATATCCTTTGTACTTGTATCGATAGTATTTAACAGTGTATTTTCTTTCTCCATGTGAATGTAAGAGTAAGTAATAATGACTGATAAATCAAAACAATGGTTAAATCGTAGTCTATAGATGGCGTAGCTGTCTACTCAGTATTTTTTAGTAGCTGTGTCCTAACTACCGTTGTGTGGTGATTACTTGCATAAATAAGCTTGTTTCAGCTAAATCAATATTCTTAACAGTCTTAGTGAAAGTATTGCACTGATACAATAATATCAGGTTTGACCTTATGAATGTTTACTTATTCTTGAGTTTGTTTCCACTAAAAGAGAAAGAGTTATTAACCCTAATTGTTCTTGCAGAGTTACTGAATAGGTAGGGAAATATATATGTGAATAATACTTTTCTTTTTCGTTAATCTCGAGTAAAAGAAGGCATAAACAGCTCTCCGGCCTTTTAGCTGATACTAAGCGTATGAGAATATTTTCAATATTCTATACACATTAAAAGAATGTGATGTTAAAAGAGCATTAAAAATCCTTAACAATTTGAAAGCAAAAAAAAAAAATAGAACTTGGTTCACTCACTAAAATTGTTTTTCTGTTCATGTGACATAAAGGAGTTTTAACTTTAAATTAGTGATCATTTTAAAATTTAGTTAAATTAATTTAATTTTAAAAAGCTACTAAATTCCACATCTTAGAATTTTTGGGGGAAAAATCAAGTTTTATTTCTGGAAAAGTCAAATACAAAACTTTTGTGAAATAATCAAGATGTGTGTGACAAAAAAATAAATTGTAATATATCTTGTTTGTGTTCCATCGTTACTATATTCCTGCAAAATTGCTTACTAGATTTGTTGTAAAAAACTAAAACCATTAAAATTTAGAATTTGTAAAAATGCACTCCTATTTACAGTGAGTGCATAAATTTAACTTTGAAAAGTAATGCTTAATCCAAACTATTTTTAAAAATGTAGGTTTAAATAACACTCAAATTTTGTGCGGACAAAAAGGTTAATGGTTTAGAAAATAATACATATTTTTTTTGTCTTTTTATAAAATCTTCCTCTAAATGATGATATTTCTCTTCGGAAATAATAAAAGTTTGTAGGACCAAATTTCTTTCGGCTTCTAATACATTATTTCAGCAAGAGCTATGTAACTTAATTTAACGACGCTGCGTTTAATTTGATTTATATCGTGGCATAGTTGGTGAAATGTTGCAGGACTTTCTTTCAGCTAAACTGGAGGGTAAAATACTTTTATTCGCTTCTTTTTCTTCTCATTTTTTCTAATATTTGAAACGGAATAATAAGTTTGATATTTTCTTCTTTAAAGTGCTTTATGCTTAATGCTGCGTATTTTTCATGTAAGTGGACGGGTTTGAAGAATAGTGGTATAAATCTGGAGTTTTATTTATTGAATTAAGCTTGGATTTGGGATCCTGTTTAATACCTCCTTAGTACATAAATGTACCAATTGCGCAAAAAAGGGGTAGACTATATTGCCTACTAGAAGCAAACAAAAAAATCTACTATCCGTAACTGCTGTCGGATGTTTTAAAAGCAATCGTCAAATACGTGAAACTGTGTGAGGATGACTTATGCCACTATCATTCGAACCACGACAAATGTTCTTTAACGTTCACAAATATACCATAAAATAGCGTCTTATTAAATACCGAGTTTTTGAAAGAAGAGTAACTGTATGCAAATGAAAGTGATGAAGTTAAAAAGCTAGCTTCTTTACATAAAAACTTTAAAAATATTTTTTAGATGAAGAATCATGAAAGAAAAATTCACCTTATTTTGATTTTGTTTTTATGTGTACTTTTTCTGAAGCCCTAAGTTGTTATAATACAGAAAACTTGGGATTTATTTAAGGATGCTGATATCTTACTATATCAACAAATTCCGTAAAAAAATTCCGTTTAGCATTCATCAAATACTATGGTCCGTAGTTTCCAATTCTCAGTTTTTTCTGTTCAAAACTTTTGTTAACGCTGCCCTGACTGTCTATACTTTTTTCAAGTCGAACTAAACAAGAAGACTAAAAACATAGGTTATATAAGATCAACTTTTCTTGATTTGCTTGCATAATATATGAAGGGGCAAATGGATAAAGGTGATATGTGACATTTGAATTTCGCCAATTTACACAAATTCAAATTAGTGTGTGTTCAATTGTGTCAACTTACAAACACAGTTGAAGGGGCAAGTGAATAAAGGCAATACGTGACAATTTTTTAAATTTCTAGAAAAAATCTTTTTTTTTCTAGAGAAACATACTTTTCTAGAAAAGTATGTTTTTCCAAAATTGTCACATATCATCTTTATCCATTTGCCTCTTCATATACTATATATCAGTCTTTTCTGACTCTTAATAGCATTTATTCATTTTCATATTTACTTGTAAAGCTTCCTTCTCATACCGTTTTAAAATTTCCTAAAAAATAGCAAATGTACTGGGTTTTTTTGAACAAAATGTTTTTAGTTTTTGGCTGTGATCTGTTGTAACTAAGAAGGATACGGTTAAACTACATTCTCAGAAACATTTCTTTGATTATTACAAAAATAATAAACAATTAATATAAATTGAATAAATAAAATACTTTCAGCGTGTGCTTTTTAAATTGTAGGAAATGTAAGTAATATTATCTGCACTTCTTTTGGCCTAGAAAAAATGTGTCAAGTATAACATCTACCATAATAAAGGGATCTAGCATCCAGAACAGGCATTAATTTGAATGCTGACAAGTAAAATGGAAATTATATTTTTCGTAATTATGAATTGCGATATAAGACTAGTAAAGAAGTAGAATTTAAATGAAAGAATGAATGTACGAATTAAAGTCATTGTGAAACTCTCGCTTTTTTAACGGTTCTCTTTGCTACGTCAGTCAGTGAAATTTGCATTTGGGGCTGGAGCCTGTCCAATAATTTTATAACGCAAAAAAAAAAAAATGTAAAAACGCAGAAGTTAGAGATAAAAAATAATTTATTTTAAATTCAGTTAAATCTTTGAAAATAGCTTGTGTACACTCCGTTCTTGGACAAGATAAAGCGAAGATAAACAAGGATTTTTTCAGATTTGCGGCCACGCCACTTTTGCAGATTTCCTCTTTAATAATAAAACAAATTACATTTTGTCATTTTGAATTCAAATTATGCTTTTCGAAATCACAAATTACGATTATTGTCTGCGTGTGTGTTTGTGTGTATGTGTGTTAGTGCGCGAGCGTATTAGTGTTTAGGCATGTGTGTATGCATTGGGTGCACAGTGTGTGCATCTGTGCATATAAGTGGTAAATGTGTGTGCAGGACATGGACGCCCCTGCCAGGAGGAGCGGAGGCCGAGAACCAGAGGAGGACCTGCACCGGGAACAGGTGGACGGGCAGAGAGGTGCCGGGTCCAATGCGGAAAAATAATAACAGGGGCAACTACGGTCGAATGAAGATTAAATAAAATTTTTTTCTTGCTCAAGAAAGAAATTTAACAATAAGACTTGAATTCAGTCTCCTCGGAACCAGTTTGTTCTTGTTCGAGCCGAGCACGTGATAGAAGCTACCAGATGGCGCTTTATTAACTGCTAGGCTCTATATCACGGGAACGAAGTATTGAGGCGTTCCTTTAAATCAACTTCAGAACAACATCTTGAGAACAGGCCCGTCATTCAGGGGGGGGTCAGGGGGGGGGGGTCAATTGCCCCCCTGACTTTGAGAAATCAATGTATTTACGTATAAGTGGGCGTGGTTTTTGACGTTTTCCGATGAAATTGCATTGTGTTTGAACCCTTTGCCCCCCCCCCCCTCTGGGAAAATTTGAAATGACAGCCCTGCTTGAGAATCAAGAAACGCAATTAACTGTGGTATTTTACATGGAACACTAGCACAACCTCTTCATCAAACATTTAACTAATATCAGAAAAACTTCGTTGCAAGTAGGAATATCTCTTTTGGCTGAGCATCTCTCTGCAAACCACATTGTTTTCCTGAAAAAAGTTCAATATGTATAAGGTTAAAAAAAACTCTACATGTGTACTACCATGTGTATAAATATGAATTTTCCGTGTGTGCGTGTGTCTATGTATATATACTGTATTCCCTCACAATTTTTCTTTCGTGTTTGTAACGTATATTTTAAAGTATTAGAAGATATTTCGAATTTTTCAAAAACGGCTTTAGTTTATGCTATCGATTGCATTAACACTAAAAATGTTAGACATTCTTATGCAAATGATCTTGTACAACTGCTTCACTCAACTTTACTTTGCGGAACTTGGAATATTTTATAGCATGAGCTAGAATCGAATAAAAGTAAGGAACCATTTATTTGAAGTGCTCGAGTTTCTTCGAAAATGAAACTGGTGATTTTATACTCGAGTAGAATATTCGAAAAAAACGAAGGAAACAAAGGTTTTTTGGACTTCAGTAAAATTTTCTCTGTGCTAATAAAACAAATTCGTTTTTTAAAGCATGACATTTTTTAAAAACTAAGTGTATTATAACGCTGATTTATGTAGTAAATGATGTTAAACACAGCCTTTTTTTTACTGACCATATTGAAAACTAAACTTCATTGATCGCTTTTGAGTTTGAATCAATATAGTTTCGAGTTATAATTCTCCCCCATTTTGCTTTGCCTTTCTTTCTGCACTTATATTTGTCCTATTCAAAGTGAAAAACTTTATTTAAATTCTTTTAATCTTTTGGGTATAAAATATTTTCGTTAACGAATTGAAGCTAAATTTTTTACGATGAAGAACACATATATGCCTAAAAATGCATGTAATCATAAAAAAAAATCACAGATTGAAAAAAAATATTATGCATTGTAAGAATAAATCATTTTATACGTCGTTTTGTGTTTTGAAGGAATATAAAGCAAGACTTCATTGGCATTCAAGAAAACAAAACCAAATGCATAAAAAAAAAAAGCCGTTTAGAAGCTAAAAAGTAAGTTGTCGTTTCAAATTGATTCTTGACAGCCAAGTAAATTCTACTTAGCTCGTCGACTTTTTTTTCGGGAGACAGATATGTCAAGATTTAATTAAGTCAGGTGAGAAAGTGTCTTCAAGGTAATAGTTAACACCTACTTCTTGAAATATGAAACATTTTTAATCGTTAAAAGTATTTCAAAAAATGTTTTTACTATCTTTTTCCATTTTAAATATATAATTTGGAATTAATTTTTTTAGCTTTTAAGGCATTGCGTTTTAATTCCATAACTGTTTTCATTGGGTAAAATTACGGAATGGAGTTTGGGAAATTTCAGCGCCTGAAAATTGGAGAGGGAATTAGACACCATTTTGCGATAAATATGTTTCTCTTTTTCACAGAAATTATAAATCTTGTTTCGAAATGATTGCGTTTCGAAGTGACGCTTGTTATTTCAGGTAATTCAAAGTCTAGACATTCGAATTTTTATAAAATAAATGTTCGTATATGACAACTAAAACCTTTTTCTGTTGTTATTGTAAAAGTCACGTTAAAAAACAAAGAGAAATGAGAGATTTAATACAGTGTGAAAAATCAGGTAAGTGTCTGCCAGAAAAAATCTTTCAGAACACATACAATTTAGATTTTAGATTATTAAAAAAAAAAAAAAATTGCTTTTCCAAAATTTTTTGTATCAATATATGTTGCCAATGTAAATAAAAACGGCAATGATCATTGCTTTTTTTCTAGAAACATTCTCAGTAGATGTTATACCTAAACATCAATCGTTTTTAAAAAAATTCTAAAAAATTGTATTTATGGTTTTTAAGCCTCATAAGAGATTCCCACATTAAAACTATGTTCTTTTTGAGACCTTCAGAAAACGAAATGGTAACGAACCAGTCTCTAAACTCGTACCGTTATTTTTATCTATACTATATTAATAATATAAAGCTGTAGAATTTGTTTGTTTGTTTGCTTGTTTGCTTGAACGCGCTAATCTCAGGAACAACTGGTTCGATTTGAAAAATTCTTTTTGTGTCGAATAGTCCATTTAGCCAGGAAGGCTTTAGGCTATAGGAGTTATTGTTATAACTACAAATAATAATGTAAAAAATTATAAACTCTACGAAAAGAATTAGTTTCCTCTCTTCTCGAGCGATGGCGCTCATAAAGAGTATTAGTAAGCTTTTGCAACTGTGGGAGCGCCTTTACATTCAATGGTTGACAATCAAGCAGTTGCTCTTGCCTTTCAATGTGGATTAGTTTCCACTCTTCTTGAGAGATGTCGTTCGTTAAAACTATTTTTTTAACAAATGTGTAGAGAGCGCTGGTTGACAATTGCTCTAGCCTCGAGAGTCTTGCCTCTTGCCACATGGCTCAGATCACGAAATGGTTTTCGTGTTTTTTTTTTTTTTTTTTACATTCAGGTACATAATTTGTTTTGTAGGATTTTTCTATTAACTTTTATTTTCCTTATTTCTGCATTGTTAGTATTTGTTCCTCATTTGTGGTCGCTCTTTGTAACTTTATTATTATAGTGTACCTTAGATACTTAATTAAGCACATAATTTAAAACCATAGTATATTTATATAGGGTATTGTTTTCTTATTCTTTTGACTTTTTTTTTCCTTATGTAATAGGTAGGTAAGTAGGTTTCAAATGAGTCAAACTTTTTTTTTAATGATTTAAGATAGTTACTAATCTAAATGAATAGGAATAGGAAATAACAAAGACAATGTCGCAAATATTGCCATTGTCAAACTGTTTATCGTTGCAGTGCTTGTGATGTTGCTCTCAATCCCAGTTGCAGCGAAGTATCAGGTATGAACTAGGATAATCTTGTTTTTGTTAAATTTGAACTGTATCAAATGAAATTATGTGATTTTTTTAAAAATAAATATTAGTTTCTTCTAAAGTACGCTGCACATTTCAAAACCGCAAAAAAGCTCATACAAATTTTACCTTTCTAAGACACATTCAAATTGCAGAATTAAATAAAATTACTTAGCATCCATACTCCTTTTCCGCTGACGTTGCGTCTACGCAGCACTCTATATTTCTAAATGTAAGTGAATTTTTTTTCTTTTTGCAGCACTATACTATTGCATGTGCTCTAAAAACAATTTTTTTGATTTGTATCAAAAACAAATAATAGGTTTCGAGTTTCGGCGGTTAATGGGTTAAAAGTTGGAAAGCGAGATCAAGTTAAGTCTTTTGGGATAAATGTCAAAAAAAAGTATATTTTCGTGCTATCATTCTTACCCACAATGTAGAATAACGTGCAATGAAATTAAAAAATACAATGAAAGTTTTTTATTCTGGAGAGAGATGATGTTTAGAAGTATAATGCATCGTAAAAAATGCTACACATTCCTGGCCCTGAGATAAAACAAGGCAGTATTACTTTCAAGAAATGTTTATATACTAATTGATTTTTCAATAATGAACAAAAGTATGAAATTACTGCTCAATAAATTGTGAAATAAATCCTTTAAAGCAGCGGTTCTCAACGGGGGCGGTACCGCCCCCCGGTGGGCGCTGGGAAGATGTTGAGGGGCGGTGAACACATTTTGGGCGGCAGGGGGGCGGTGGACATATTTTGGGCGGTAAGGGGGCGGTAGTATATTTTGAAATGTGCTTGTGAGGACATGTTTAGGGCGGAAGCAGCAGGAAATCTTCTGCTTTTATATTGCCACAGGATAGCTTTAACATTTATTTTCTAGAGTTATCTCCCGAACACTGATCTTTCTCCTAATGTCATGAGGGATAGCCTAAAATTTGCCAATAGCACTTGAATTTCAAAAAAGTTTTTTG